>PVIJ01006154.1:0-75595 GCA_004024925.1 Scalopus aquaticus
CCGCTGAGTATCTCTCTCCCACCTGGCCTCCCTATAGTCCTGTTATAAGTGAAACCATTCAATAGTTTTCTTTTTCTTTCTGGCTTATTTCACTGAGTATGATTCCCTCTAATTCCATCCATGTCGCTGCAAATTGCATGTGTTTATCTTCTTTGAATGCTGAATAGTATTCCATTGTGTATATGTACCACATCTTCTTGATTCAATCATCTATTTTCGGACATCTGGGTTTCTAGCACAATGATTTTTAAAGGATTCTCCCTGGGCCAGAAACTCATCTCAAAATGCTGGTCCTTTTTTCTGATTTTTCATGTTTAATGCTATGTATCTTCAGATATCTTCATTTTAAAATGAGTTCTACTTTTAGTAAGTTATTAGATTCCAGAAATATCATAGTCATAAGGCAGTGTAATATAGCAATTATCCTGGAGCAGAAACACTTGGGTATGAGTCAGCCATCCACTGACCATGTGACTTTGGACCTCAATTTACCCATCTATTAATTATGGTAATAATATATCCCTCTTCTTTCTGTAAGCATCCTGAGGTGAGCTCTGAAAATGGTTCTCTATTCACTTGACCCAAAAAACTCTACAAAATCATGCAAACCAAGAAGTTCAAATCTTTGTGTTTAAGAACAGTTGTGAAACTGCTCAGGCCATCAAGACCATGCTTATCTGATTGTTAGAATGGTGCAGTTGGCAGGTGTGCCCAGGTCAAATGGTGGGGCTGGTTGCAGGATCAGTGACCCAAAAAGTGCTGAATTTTTACTGCACATGTTTAAAAATTCAGTGAGTAATGCTGAACTTAAAGGCTTAAATGTAAAGCCTTTCATCATTGAGCACATCCAGGCTGACAAAGCCCCCAAGGTGCAGGGCCAAATTTGTAGAGTTCATGGTGGAGTTAACCCCACCAGGAGCTCTCCCTGCCACATTCAGAAGGTGCAGACTGAAAACGAGTAGATTGATCCCAAACAGAAGATAAATGTATCCCAAAAAGAAATATAAATGTATGGTTCAGGAATTAAAATGCGTCATAAAATAAATACAACTGAAGTTAAAATCATCGTATGTCCTCAGAAAGTTGATAGGCTTCCAAGGAGAAAATGTGTTCAGAGGGCAGAGTGGACTGGTGGGCCCATCGTAAGCAAATCAACAAATGATGGCTTGGCTAATATCACCATGAAGGAAAATTAACATAGTACTAAGAGTTTACCTGGGAATATCCTGTTATCCACCTGGAACTTTGCCTTCTATGAAATGAGTGACAATAAAGCAAAAGCTCCCATTGCAAAAATACACTTGCTGATGGTTGGAATTGCCTCAGTTTTCCAGGAGATTACCTTGGGTTTATTGTGATTTAAAATCTCTACTCATCTCCCTTTCAAATATAAAATACTTTAGAGTAACTTCATCAGAACCAGTGCTATTCCTGCACATTGTTTGGGTTAATTCTAGAGTCAGCACTAAAGTAAATTTGCATCAGTTATTCTAGGGTTGTAAGTTTGCTATAACTAGACCTGAAGATTTGAAAGCGTTGTGGTTCAACTATGAATTATTCTTTCCAAATTCTACTTCTGCAGTTTGGAATAGCTTTTTCACTAAAAGTGAGACTAGTTGAGCTTTGAAATCTTTTGTTCCACAAAAGTGGACCATGGTCAAAAGAGTTTTAAAACATGACAAAAAAATACTCAAGACCACTACTAGGAAACTTTTTTAAAAGATAAGTCTGAAAATTTTTGAAAACAATGAACAAATCTTAGTGCACAGAACGTAAGAACTGTGCAGTAATTGTCCTCTAAATTTGGTACTAATCATATCCTTTCAAATACTGTATTTAATTCTAGGCTTTGTATCTAAAAGAAGACAGAAAACTTGGAGAGAGTTTAAAAAGAAAGTCATAAAAATGATTAAAGGTTTGGGAAACAAGACCCATGAAGAAAGGCTAAAGAAGTGTTGCTTATTCTGCCTGGTGAGCTGGAGTCCAAACTTGAGAAACACTTTTAGCTGAAGGGCAACTATTTTCCTACCCTATTTTACACTTCAAGTTAAATATAAAATATCTTGACAATGGAACACTTTACCCAAAATGTGATGGGAAATCCTTGTGCAGAGTATTATTATAATCGAGTAGATTTTCAGTCATTAAGTAGGTGTTTTGACCTACCTGATGATAAAAAAATATATACAAGGCCCTTTTGAAATTTCTTTCAGTCTCATCAGTTTAGGGTTATTTCTGTTTCTGTGAGTTACTATCTAAAGTGAAGTCACAAATGTTGAGATTCCAACCACAAAAGCATTTTATTAAACATGAATTGTTTAATAAAGCCAATTAGATCTCTTTTTTTAAAAAGGTGGTGTTTAAGATCGGTCAGACCCAATGATCAAACTAAACAGTGAATCCTGTTGTAATTCAGTAAATGTGACTCAGTAATGATGATATTTATGATGTTAAGAACCCAGTTCTATTGATGTTTAGGCCAGTTCATTAATTGTTGGAAAATAGAATCTCCCCACTTAGAACTTAGTTTCATAGATAATTATCAGATTGGGGGGAAATCATGGGGAATCATGCTTACCCTACAGGTTTAATTGTGAAGACTAATACCTCAAATGTTCTTATATAGAAATTGTAATAATTAAGAAAATTTGCTTAAGATCAAAACATCATAAACTACCATATTCCTTTATTTGTAGAGTTCTTTTCTTGATATGTATTTTTTAACATTATATCCTCAACACAAGGGACCACGGAGATGGATCACGGGTGAATTGGTGGTGGATTACCCAAGGGGAATACAAAATGTAAAAGATGTAAATAACAATAAAAATATATATTTAAAAAAAATAAAACATTTTATCCTCAACACCTTTGTAGATTCACTAAGGTACAGGTCTATAAAGTGTATTAACATCCCCACTGCATGAGCATTTGTTGGTATCACAAACATTTAAAATAAAAGCCTGCAAGACACATGCCCTGTCCTTAAAAAATAAAACATACTAAAGAAACATATGTTGTTTTGCTTGCAGGCTTGGGTTGTTTATTATATAGAATAGATTTTAAAATCCATAGTGGTTTATAGATCTGATATATCAGAATTTTGGGGAAGTTGTAATACAAAGCAAGGAAAATTCAAGATTTAATTTTAAATACTGTTTTGAAAGCAACATAACTATGTTTGCCAAACTTGATTAAACTAAATCTAATAATGAAGAAACGAGTAGATAAATACAGAATGTGGGGACCCTGTTCAATATTCCTGGGGAAAATAGAAAAAATATTTTTAAAGCAGGGATATTGTTCTAGATTAAAAGCTAAAGAAGAGTAATCAAATGCAATGTACAAATCTTACTTGAAACTTAGATTAGAAAAAAACAGTTATAAGCCATTTTTGTAACAATTGAGGAAACTCAAGTATGGACTGTATATTAAGTAGTACTATACAAGTGATGCTAATTTAAATATGATCGTTAAATTATAATTTGTTATATAAAAGATACCCTTGTTCTTAGATGACCCTTCCACGCTTTCCATCTATATGTGTGTAAAATTATGACTTGTTAGATGAATTTTTTTGTTGCTAAATATGGAACAAAGAATTTAATCAACAAAACAAATTGAAATATTCCAGACTTATATGTGTATGTAATTGTGCATAACTACACAGGTAGATGAAGCAAGTGTGACAAAATGTTAAAAAGTGATGAATTTTAGGTAAAGAATATATGTACTCATTGTACTATTTTTTGGACATTACTGTAATTTTTTTAAATTTTCAATGTAAAAGTGGAAGGAGGTAGGGAATTTCTTCAAAACAATCCCCAATATGCAGTTAGTAAGCCCCAATATATATATATATAATTAAGAAAACATGTAGTACTTGAAATAATAAGAAATTAAACTTCTTTTTTTGTGGTTAATATTTTCTTGTCACCTCTCTGACTCTCAATTTAATAATTGCCATTCAAACAGTACTTACTTTAAATACAAAAGTTTCCCAGGCTAAGAAATTAAATGCTACAGACATCAAACTAAATTAAAAAAAAGTACTATAGAAATTAAAATGTATAGCCGCTGTCTGATGATTCACAATTCTCTTTAGCCCTGAGTTTTTAGGAATTCAATTTGTGTCCACCTGTATGAGCATATCTAATAGTCAAAAAGTGAATACAAGTTAGGAACATAATCATAGAAATACTTTGAGTTACTATTCTTTAAGATGCCAGACTATTAACCACAGACTATAATTTTCTTAATAACCTTAATGGTGCATAAAGTTTATTTCGGCAGATTGTTCATTGAGTTGATCCCATTTATCCGAACTCATAATTTACAATATCTTCAATGTTCTGATTTTGTCATGTGTAAATAATTGATGAAACTGTACCAAATTCAATTCAGTTTGTCAGCTTTTTCCTTCGGCGTCTTGGTGTATCACAAACCTCCCTGTGTTGATTTGTGATTTGCCAGATTAGTTGTAACTTGCATATTTTGCATTTAGATTAGGGAATCCTTCTGGAATGCCACAGACTTGTTTTGCTTTGCTGATTGAATTTTTTGTTGCATGCCTTGCAAAAAAGGATTCAGCTGGATCACAAGGGGCTACACCCAGTAAATACTTCAGAAACATGGGTTGGATGGAGCATTTTGTTTTCTGCACAGCAGCTGCCTGAGTCACCAGATGACTTGTTGGATCTTGAGAGCCTGCTTGAGCAGAACAGGCTTGAGGCATGAATCAGAGCAACTGTCTGTGGTGTGTTATTTTACATGAGGTTCAGTAAATGGTTTGTGGAGTTTTCCCCTTATAATATTCATGTTGTAGGATTTCTTCTGAGACATTGATTATGAATGTAATATTCAAATTCTTTTGTGTTGTCATATAGGTATTGAACAACTTGGGGGAGTTGGAGAATGTTAAAATATTTTAGGGAGCATGCAACCCCTCTGCAATGAGAAGATATTCTGCCATGGCATGGGAGTGTTCCTCTATGTTTTTAGAAGGCAAGTTCAAAGCTATTTGATTTAGTTGCCAAAGAGAAACCTAGTAATTATGATGTACTTTCTTTCTGGGTAAACTCAACAAATCTTGGGGCCATGAATATATTTGTAGATAATTATAACACAATATGATATATCTCAGATCTGAGGAATAAAAATTTTATGCAGAAAGGTGTTCATAAAGATCCACTCTTGGGTACAAACTATTGAATGATTATTAATTGAACATAATTTCCCCTATGAGTTATTTTGACATTAGTGGGTTAAGAATAACTCCGAAGGATTCCTATAAACATGATTTCCCAAATGGAGTATACATCCCCTTGGTAAGGTTCATTAAGTACTGTCTTTATCAGAGTACATTCATTATACACTGCCTTGTATAGAGGAATGCCTCACAAATATTATTGATTATTAACTTATTTGGTAGAGACGGTATGAGAATATAAAGGACGATTTAATTCCAAATGAAGTGCTCCCTGAATATCTAAGACAAAGGTAGTACAATATAAAATCACTGGTACCACTTAGAGCAGTTTGCACTTCATTCAGATTATCTGAGAGTGAACAGTCTTTCAGTGACCTTTCTTTCACTATGCTCTTGTTACCTTCCCTTTTGAACTCAGTGGAAACAATTGGCTAATTTCTAAGGCTGCAAGAAATGCCCAAAAGTGACTCAATTTGTAATACAAATGGGCCTACTTGGAGGCCCTCTGGAAGAAATATCTTTTATCTGTGCTCTTAAAATATGGGTTGTTTTCCAGGCTCTACTCACATTATGGGAGAATAGAGAGATTGGGATTAACTTCTCCCCAAAACGCAACTATAAAAAAAAATTGCTTAAAAGACTCTTCAGAAGTCCCCTAACAGAGTCCCAGGACCTTCCCATCAAGGACTGGCACTCAGGTTAGTGGCTTGCTGCCAAGAAGGAGAGGGAGGAGATGAGGGGATCACGGCCAGGAAGGAATTCCATTATACGCGATGGATGCTATGGTGTCCTGTTTAGATTCTGCCACCATTTCGGCCCTGAGGGACTCATTTCATCAACTACTGAGAATGTTGACACTGACAATCCAACCTGAGTCCCTTTCTGGCCCTGGCCTTTGGTAGAAGAGAGAAAGAGACCCCTTGCTCAAAGGCTATACTCCCCAATTGTAGACTACTATGAAGGACTATTCTAGACAAAATTTGGGGTGCTTGCCTAGCTCAGCAACCTTCTTTCTCTGGGAACTTCCAAACCATTTCTCCACAGGAGAGAGTCCTAAAGCCATGTTTGTATCATGTGGTCTTGCCCCTGACCAATTCACATGGTGAAAACAAGGCCAATCAGACTCTTTTTCCTGGGAATTCGAAGCTTGAGAGACAGGGTTACTCTTTGTGTGCTAACTGTTGAAAGAATGAGAGACTACATACTGTTACATGGTTGACAAAATACAGCCCCCAGGAAGACAAGAAGGAAGCAGATGTTCAGAAAAAAGCAAAGATGAGAGCAGGGTAAACCATATAATTTGTTAGGTCCAGTCCATTTGCAAAATGAAATCTGGGACTCTTGTTCAAAAAGCAGGAAGAGAGTCCCTTTAAACTTCTAATGAAAAACTCCTTCCTTTAGTCCGCAAACTCTCAGCCTGTCATGGTGAGTTTTATACCTTTGTAAAAGGTGGTGAGCTATTTCATACTTTTGTAAGTAAATAAAACTCAAAGTTTTTCATTATCAGCATCAATGTTACCATTTATTTTGTACACTGCCCCTTTTTCTTTTTTTGATGGCTGGGATGAGATGGGGGCTATGGCTTAAATTGATTTATTGCCAGACTAAAAATAGCTTCCTTTTTTTCATTTTACAACCCTTTATGATTTTTTAAGCTCTAAAAAAAATTCTTATTTGTTTACTGGGTGAGATACTAATTTTTAAAATTCCCATTGTAACATGTCCCTGTTTTCTACAGTAAGCAATTATGCCTATAATTAGATTGTGAGAAAATACAAAAAATCCTTTTTGAGAAAACTATAAGAGAAAAGCCCTTCTTGCCTGACCCCTGCTTTGATTATTTGTACTGCCTCATTTTCCTTTTGTTAATTGAGATATAGTTCACATATCAATATGAAATGGCAAATTAAATGAAAATTTAAGAATATTTAGTTCACATATAAAAGTCACTAAAATGACTCAGTTATATTTTGTAGTTCATACATGTGTATCTGTTTTGTTCTTATTGGAACACTAAGAACACTCAAAAGTTATTTTTTTTACTTCTTGATATGTGCACATTCTCTATCGCCAGCTTACTGATTAGTAAAAATACTAAAAGGTTAAGAACTATGGGTTCATCCCTTTCCTTTTATGTCATCATTTTCAGTGTGAGTGTTTGGAAAATAATACAATAATAATATAGAGAAATAATTTTAGTAGGAAAGGATGTGATAGAATTCCTCAGTCATGCGTGTTTTATAGAACGTCATTGCTTTCTTTAGGAAAATATGATCTACCCTGTGCAGTAGGGTTTACTGAAACATTGTTGGGTTTACTGAAATTCCTTGCTTATGGAGACCACAAACGCTATATGTGAACTGGAGGGGCGGACAAAAGTCTACACAGATGTGCACCTCACCTGCATCACCTCTGTTCCATGTACATGTTCCATTTCTCATCTGACTTCCCCACAAATTGCAAGTCAAAGCACATTGTAGAATGATTAAGTTTGATGAGCATTAAACTCATGGAATCCTGGCAAGTCTCAGTTCATGAAGCTTCTCAGGGTGGGAAATGGGGCAGGAGATTCCATATCTCCAGACCCTTGTTCCAAGCACTCACTCTGTAATGGACATATACACTGCTCCCCATCTGTTCCATGAAACAGTTGGAGGTAGAGTGAACTAATTTTGTAGCTTTCACTCAATAGTCTAAATCAACACATTAATGTTCACTGCTAGTGGCCTTTGTTTTTCAAATAAAGGCACAATTGTGTTAGTCTATGTTTAGTGGGAAGTCTTTGTTAATCTCTAGTGCTTTTCAATGGTCCCTTGTATCTTCTCCAGCTTGTTCTGGGTGCTATGAATATAGTGTTAGACTATAAGAGAAATAACCAGACTAATATAATCACAACAGTGTTCATTCAAGATTAAGAATCATGATTCAGTTGCACAGCCAAGGAGTAGTCCCCAAATGTATAACATTCAGGTCAGGGAGGAGGGGAGTTTGAAAGGATAAGGCAGAGGAATGGTGCGAGTTTAAGTTTTTTGTTGTGAAATCTTTTGGGTGGATTCTCAAGTTCATGTTTGTCCACTAATGATAAGCAAAAGTCTACAGATAGAAGGGAAGGCTGCAGGTTGGGAACCTGTTGTCACCATCAGCTGATGGCTCCTTTTTCTTCACTAAATAGCTGAGTCAGTTTGTTTAATTTTCACCTACAAGTCTCAGCACAACAGGGAGAGACAAGATGGGTCTGTTTGACTCAAAGCAGGTTCCACGGTAGGAACGCACATTATCTGGACCAGGCCCATCTGGTGAGTAACAGGGAACATTTATTTGTCTCATGGATGGAAGTTACACATTTTCTCATCCTTTTTTCAAAAGCTATTAAATAACTAGAGGTGGCTCTGGTGCCAGGTAGTAAGGATTTGTATCTCATTCTCACTCTTTGCTCACACAACCGTGTACTTCAATTTCCTCCTATGTAAAATGGAAATACTAATATCCCTCACACATAGATTTGTTGTGAGGATTAAAAGAGTCCCTATATGTAGAGTACTTAGAATTTTGTCTAATAACGTGAAGTGCTATATGTAAGTGCTATTTTTATTTTCTCCTCAACTATAAAATCTTTATTCTCTTTATGATTGAAAAAATAAGCACAAACTGGGACAAACTATGTATTACTTTATAGCTTCTGTGAAATGATAAAAATAATACAGTTCAGTAATGACTTTATGTCTTTAACTCAAGGGTAAACAGCCCATGGATTTGGAGAGTAGAGCGCCTCACAGATAGTGGAGCAAGCTTCCTGCTGGATTTTGGGCAAAAGCCAGTTCAATAGACTGTTGAAAGGAGCAACATGGAGAGAGGGTGTGACTGACTGGGTGGTGTATCTGACCTTATTTAGAAAGACCAAGGAGAAAGGAAGTAAGTGTAGGTAGAGCCCAGACTTGGCTTGGCGCTTGGGGGTTGGCTGACTGGATCTATTGTTTTTCTGGTCAAGAAGAATATTTACAGGAACATGAGGGTTGAAAGGCTAGTTTTCTGACATGGCACCCAGGCAGGGGAGCTCCATCTTGGACCTAAGTATTTTAATACCTCATTTCATTTACCTACAAGCTATGAGGTTGGGTTTTTCCTGTTACAAAATTGTTTTAAGATGGACATATTATTTCATTAAACAGATGTACAATTTAATTAATTCTATTTTTAAAGCAGTTGAGAATTCAGTTTTTCAGTGCTGTAAACATTACCAGTGTAAACATCCATTGCATATTTCTGTAGAATATATTTTCATCTGTTCTTTCTAGATACTCTATCGCATACATTTTTTATATCCATGGTAATGTTTAATCTGTCTTCTAAGTTTGTGTCTGATAGTTCAGAATTTGTCAGTTTATAAACTTAGGTTGGATTAGTTTTCTTTAATAAATCTGCTCTGTCACTCTTCTCCCCATACATGTCCTGGGAAGTTCTTCCTTCGTTGATTTGTTAATTCTATATGTAATGAGTTTACTGTATCCACAAACTTCAGAGTGCTTACTCTTCCAAATCATTTATAATACTGTTAAAGTTTTTTTAGCTAAAGAATTGTAACTGTAGATTGTTTTCCACAGCCCTTCTTTTGATGTTTTCCAAAACTCACTATTCTGTGATGAATCCTTCAACCACAGGGCATTAGAACTGAAGGGATCCTCATAGACCTGCTCAAAAGCTCCTTACTAGTGACCTCTGGGGTTCAAACAATAAATAAATTCTCTCTATCATTTCCCTTTTGCACTTACTTATTTACTGTCTCAAAGAACCATTTTAAAATAGTACAACATGATTTCTACTTAATCTTCCCTTCTAGAGGTCAAATACCTCTTTTCTAGTTCACAAATTAGAGACAGTTATCTCTAAGCATGTGACTCTGTGTGTGCTTGATGTGACAAGTTGGATAAAGTTTTAACATTTCTTAAATAATTGGAAATTTGCTTTTTTAAACACCAAAGGTGGAAAAACGCTAATATGCCATGACCTTGTCACATGAATTGGCTCCAAACTAAAAGCTCTGGTAGACAAATTCCTCTTCATATCTTTCTACTTCTGAGAAGCCTAAGCTAGTTCTGTTCCCTGGGTAAGAGGGAAGGTGATAAAACAAACTTACACAAAGCTGTGAGTGACTCAGTGTTCAGGAGGGCGTATCAGAAGGCATGACTTCATGCAAACAATGAATTGCTGATACTAGGAATTTTGGCCATCAGCCAGAATAGGAGATAATTCCAGGTTTCACATCAGTCATTTATTCATATAGACATTGAACTAGCTCTTGGAAATACCCAGAACCTCTTGCTTTTAAGGAACTTGCAATTTTGTAGAGAAAGCAGTAAACAATTTATAATATATTATAATAGAACAAGAGCTGGTATCAAGACAAGGTATGTCAGAAGAGAAGCATAAGAATAGAAATTGTGCTCACCCAATATTCTCAACACCTTTCTTTTTTATAAATAATAGTCATACAGGCAGGGAACGGATCCCAGCTTTTGGAGTGGGGTCTGAGGAATCTGATTACTCGGATACTCACTAAACTTGCAATGGACACAGGGCATTCCCAGACCACTGGTCCTGTTCACATGGTGTAGTTCATCCATTGGCAGGTGAGTAGAAGTTTTCATAGAATTTCTGGGACAGAAATAGTGTTCATGCTCCTTTTTTTTCTTGTTGGTATAATTCATACACCATAATATTCACCTTTCTAGAGTGTACAATGCAGTGGTTTTAACATAGTCACAAAGTTGTTCAATTATCACCACTACCTGATTCCAGAGCATTTTCATCAGCACCAAAGAAAACCTTATATCCAGTCTCTTTTCCCTGAAAAAATTGGCAAAATTAATCTACTTTCTGTATGTATATTTTATATAGAGAATATGGCATATTCTGTAATTATGTCTATTCTGAATAATGTACCTATTCTGGGTATTTCGAGCATATGGAATTACACAATGTTTTGTTTTTGTTTTTGTTTTTGTTTTTGGTGGCTGGCTCTTTTGTTTAGCATAATGCAGTCTAGGTTTATCCAGGTTTCAGCATGTGTCAGTATTTTGTTCCTTTTTATGGTGGCATCATATTCCATTATGTGAATAAATCACATTTTGTTTATCCATTCATCAGTTGATAGATATTTGGGTTGTTTTCATCTCTTTGGCTATTGTGAGTAACACTGCTGTTTGTGCAGAATATTTGTGGAGAAGTTTTTGTGCAAACATGTTTTCAATCCTCCTGGAAAAATACCCAACAGTGGAATTGTTGGAATAGAGTAAATAGAACATAATAAATCTATATTTGGTGGAATACTGTAAGTCTTTATTTAACTATTTGAGAGACTACCAGACTGGCTTTCCAAAATGACTGTACTGTTTTCCATTCCTACTATCAGTGTACTGTTAAATTAGTTAAACAAGTTAGCTGTTATACTGATATGGCTCTAATGCTATGGTATCCTATATAAGCAAACTAAAACCTAAGCCTGTTTATACCTTGGTGTTACAAAGTCAAAACACTAAGGTTGACCAATCAATAGTCAGTTAAGCTTTAAGCTTAGATCAATCCAATAATCCCCTGTCACAGAACCAAAAAACTGATATTAGGTGAAACCAAAGGGTTCCCAGGGACCTCAAACCATTAAGAGGGAGGGAAAAAAACCTATGTTTTCCATTCTGAGGGTCTGTTTTCTGTTTTGCCCACACACATCAAAGCAGGCAATCAAACTCTAGAGTGTTGAAATGTTTTTCGTTTTTAGCTAAAATTTTAATTAGTGAGAAGGTCAAATGGGAGAGAGGGAGGGAGAATGGGGAAAAAGAGAGAGAGAGATTTCAATAATAGACTCCAGGTCAAACTCCAAAATCACCCATCCCTTGTAGGCAAATGTCTAGCCAATAAGGCAGGGTCCAGAGCTGAGGTGCCATGAGGATGAGTTCAAGGCATCTCTTGGCAGGGAAAAATAAGCAACAGGTGAGCAAGACTCAGGAAAATGGGAGAGAAGGAGAGACCCAAAACTCACAATATACCATCCAAGTTGGATCATCTACCACAAGGTCAAGATGAGACTGCCATGGTCTTGGAAGAGTCCACCTGCCCAAAAGTGCTAAAGCTGCAACAGCAAAGACCAAGACTGTTTATTCTTCCACTCTGTTCCACACTAATATCGATCAGGCTTGCGCCTTCCTCCTGCCCAGCAGTCCCATTGAGGAAGTCTGATTCATGGCATTCTGGGAGTTGTAATCCAAAGCATCTGAGATGCTGATAGCATGGAAGTGGCTGTGGAAAATGGCCATTGTTCTCTGTGGTCATGGCGATGATCCTCTCTCCGTTGCAGTGGCACATCTAGCGACAGTATCATCTGAGGACAGGGAAATAGGTGAAGCAGTACTCTCAGAAGTCGTAGTTGTAGATGTTGCTTGTTGTATTGTTAATTAAATGTTAGCTTAAGAAGCTGTTATCTCTGCATCCATTTTTCTGAGATATAATCTATAATTTTTTGGCCTTTGGCCAGCTCAATAATGGGAAGACTGAATGGATCATTTACCTTTTACCTTTCCAGTGAGGAAATCATTCTGACTAAATGGGTTTCTTAATGCAGCACCGTGTCCTTGCCAATCTCTACTTCCTCTCCTTTGACACAAAAGAGACGGTCAGCTGCTTTGTTTTCAAAAATCTCAAAGTGTATCAGTTAACTAGCTGTATATTGCTACTTAATGAATTATAAAAGACAAAAAGAAAGAGAAAACCAAAAAAAAAAAAAAGAGAGAGAGAGAGAAAGAGAGAGAGAGAGCGAGTTCACAGTGAAAGAAAGAAGTGATCATAGCAAGGATCCAGAACACCAATGGAAGGGTTTCATTCTCATTTAAAACTAGTCATACCAGAGGCCACTCAACAACTACCTGATTTTTTTTTTTTTGAAAGAGAACTCCTTTGCTTTAGGATTGAAATATCTAATCATTCTTGGAAAAACTTTGTTCTGTGGATCCCTCAGTGCATTTTCTCACAAAGATTTAGTAACGAAAACCCTACTTAGGTGTTGTATTCCCAAGACCTTCTTCTTGGATGGCTTTCAGCCAGGTGGTTGGGCTAAGCACTCAACCTACCACCTGGGCATCCATGGAACATCGGAGGCAAATGCAAGGATGTTTTGGGCAAACTCAGCACCAGACACTTGGAAGTGCCCATTTCCCTTGCAAAGTCAACTGGGAAGCAATTACATCAACTGATCTGGGAACTTAAAGATAACTGTATTCTATTTTAATTTTGAAAGATGAATTAGAGGTGCATTTAAATGATGATTTGTTATGGACCAGGAGCCTTCTTTCCCAGGACCTTGCAGAAAAGGGCACCCAGAAAATTGGCAGAAGACCAAGTAGGGGTACTTCAGGGCTAACTTATCTCGATTATTCTGAATTTAGAACACTCACCACTATGCTGGGTCAAATGACCTGCCAGGGTATTTTGTTGTCTTCTCAAGGCCTAGTCTTGTAAGACGTTTTAATAAATGCTTGTTTTTAATTTCATCAATTCATATCCTTTTAATTGAATAATTTATTTATGAGAAAACATTTCTTAAATCATCTATCTTCTGTCATTTTTCTAGAGAAGTCTTTCTTGGCCGCACTAGTAGAATGGCGGTTCACTTTCATTCTCCATTTCCCTATCCCACTTTATTTTTCTTCACAGCGTTTAGTACCATCTGATATAATACATATTCATTTGTGGATTATCTTGTATTCAGGCACAAGTACGCACACATGCACACACACACAGGCTGATATAAGCTAAAATGGAATTGTTTTGTCTGTACCTTATTTCAGATGCCTAGAAAAATAGATAGACAATAAATTTTAGGAGATAAATAAATCAATGATTTTGCCTCTGTGTTCACTGATACATCTATTTAAAATAGCATGCTTCTTAGCATGAGCTAAGACTCAGATTGAATCCCAGTTCTTCTACTTACAAGCTGTGTGACCTTGGGCAAACAACTTCTCTGTGCCTCGATTTTGCCATGCATATGGCAAGAATAATAACAATATATATCTCACAAAGTTGTTATGAGTATAAAATGAGATATTATAAATATAACACTGAGAACAGTGTCTGGAATATACATAGCACATAAAGTGATCCCTATAAAATCTCATGTGCTCAATAAAAAAAATTAACAATCATTACTCATCTATTCAGCAAATATTTCTTGAATGTTTCACTTTGGGTCAGGTGCTGTGCTAGGTGCCCAGAATGCACTGGAGAACAAAACCAAACTTGGACCCTATCCTTAGGGAGCATATAATGCAGAAGGAGAGAAAGTTATTAACCCAAGTAACCATACAAATGAATTGAAAAGATCTTAAATGTTATAAAGAGAGCAAGAGTGTATCTATAAGGGGCATTTGACTTGGTTTGAGGTGGAGAAGACAGATGCGGGGAGGTCTCCTGGATATGCATAGTGAATGGAAGATGAATATCCAATTCCAAGTGGCTTTGTATCATATGCTGTCCTGTAGCTCCTCTTTTTCATTAGAGTCAGGAAAATAAAATGCTTTAATAGCCTTGAGTTAATAGTGATTTTTGCTTTGAAGTTTAAGAGGCTGGTCTTTGCTTAGGGAGAAGCTGTGCAGTGATTGGACTTAAGCCACGGGCACATGGGCAAATGGAAAGGGACCAATAAAATCTCCCTTCCTCCACATCTCTGTTGGGAATTGTTTTTAAAAAATCATAGGAAAATATTGGACTGTGTAATTAAGCCATTTTATTTATACATAAAAGGAAAGGCAGAGCACAGAGCTTAGAGGCACTTTTGAACATCTGGTTTATTTATAATAACAATGTTTAGAGAAAATTTAGAGGAAAGAATAAGTTCATTCATAATCCCACCTCCGTAACATAATTGCTTTTCCTTTTTTGTTTTTATTTTCTGTTTTCCCTTTCATTCTTAGGCTATTGTAACTTCAGGCATTTTTAAATGGGTGAACTCATAGGGCATGTATAATTTTAAGCCTTGCTTTTATGTGGTAGAACACAGTCTTTGTAATTATTTATATTAATCATCATCCTATTTTTTATAAGGGGGAGAAATTGAGCGTTCTAACCCTGCTGATTACTGTCGTCAACAAATTAAAGGCTAATGGCAAGTCTTGGATTGAGCATTCAGTGGTTGTACTCCCTCCCCTCAACTAACCCAACAGTTTGGTCTCCTAGCACTCCAACCACATATTAGTCTATAGATATGCATTTTAGAGATGGGGGTTAAGAGATCTAAAGGTAAGTACACTCCTGTGTGTCTCCTCTACACTCAATACTTCACTACAATATCATGTCACTTCTGACACCACATGTGTGGGTTTTCCATACATCAGGCCATTCTGCAGTACCAGCTGGATGTCCTACAGTTTAATTCTGTTATGACACTACCTGGGATTATCATCGACCCCACAGATTCGGGGCTCAGTCCCACAAGACCACCACCTCCCTTCAAATGCCCATCTCACATCCAGGTGGTCACTTGTGCTTCTCACCACCCAGCTATAAGTTGGAGGTTCTGATGACCCCCTCGTTAGATTTGATTAACTTATTTTAGTGACACAGCTCAGGAAAACAGTTTACTTACTAGATCAATGGTTTAATATTTTAAAAATAGTAGAAGGAAGAGCTGCATAAGGTAAGGTACAGAGGAAGGGGTGCAGACTCCCCTGCCTGCTCTCCTAGCACCTCCATGTGTCCATCAACTCAGAAGTTCTCCAGATCTTTGGGGGAGCATTTATAGAAGCTTAGTTAATAGACATGATAAATTATTAAATCACTGATTATCAGTGATTGATTCAACCTCCAGGCCTCGTCTTCTCCCTGAAAGTTGGGCAGGGAAGGGGTGGGGGGACGGTACTGAAACTTCTAACTCGCAAATGGATCGATTCACTTGAGAACCAGTTTCCACCCTTAGGGGCTTCTATAAATCCTCTTGTTTACACAACAAGTGTGGCTAAAAAGGGTTTGTTGTGAACAACTAATCACTTGGGAAAATTCCAAGGGTTTTAGAGACTTCCATACCAGAAGTGGGCAAAAACCAAAATATAAATTTCTTATTATAAATCACAGTATCACAGGGGTTAGTCTGTGGCTAAGGAAGAGAGAAGGCAAAACAAACCAAGCCCATGATCTTGGTCTTGTTAGCTTATTAACTGAGTTAGGCAGTCTGAGAAGACTGTGAAAACAAAAACAAAACTACGGTTTCAAGCGTTGGAGTCCGAAGAATTATTAAAAGCAATTGAAATAGAGTAATAAATAAGTGTTGACATCAGGATAGGGAGGGGTACAATTAAAATTCATTGAGACACAATGAGAAACTCTAGTCTAGGCTTGTCACAGGCAAAAGGGACTTTGCCAAAGAATCATTCAAGGAGAAAGAGCTGAATGAGGAAATCCTTGCTGACTTGGCAGTAGTTCAGACTTAGTTCAAACTTTCTCCCCAGGTAATAGTTATAACAAAGAGTAACAAAGAAGTATGTTCAGTGTTGCTTGAGTACTACCTATGTTACAAACGAGCTTGGCTTTACTCCCCCGGTTACAGCCTGAATCTTTAGTAGTAAAAGAGGAAAAGGAACATTAGGAATGTAGCCTTCCATTTTAAAATGAATCAGTAACAAACAGGTTCAAGAAAAGTTTATGGAATCTATGGGAATCCCTTTTCTACTATTCAAAGCAAAAATTTTAAACCTTATCAATTAAGCACAATTTTGATCTCCTTTGTGTGGCATATACAATGCCTGCTTTCCTACAAAACCGTTTCCTCAAAACGATCATAATCTAGTGAGAGATACCTTTACACAACTAAGAATAACACTGCTTGGCATGCCACAGCCAGGGTGAGGATCTTTCCCAGGGACACGCACACCTGCCTTTGTTCATGCTGTTTCTAGAATGGACTCCCCTTTCTTCTCCCCCTAAGACTGCTCAATGGCCTTCTCTCCTTTACTGTCTTATAAGTTAGTTTCCTTCACTTTTCCTACATTTTTGGATTTTTCACC
Organism: Scalopus aquaticus; assembly: GCA_004024925.1. NCBI lineage: Eukaryota > Metazoa > Chordata > Mammalia > Eulipotyphla > Talpidae > Scalopus > Scalopus aquaticus. The sequence continues at coordinate 17,254 of PVIJ01006154.1, forward strand.
ATATAAGTCAGCACTTTACTACAGACTCTTGTAAGAACCTGTGTTGTTTTACATGTATTACATGTTTTCTCCAAAAGTTTCCAGAAGACAGATATCTTTCCTCTGCATTCTGTCTTGTGCCTAATGTTGGGTAGAAAACATTTTTTCTCTACCATTCAAGGTCCATTAGCTTAGACAATACTTTAAATAAAGGGTTGGTTAACAAGAGAAAAAAAATAATTTCACACCTATGCAAGTGCCATATGAATTTGGGACCTGGAGAAAGACAAAGAAAGAATAAGTCTATGAGGAACTGACAGCACAAAGAAACTTTTCATTGAGACCCTAGGTTAGAGAGCAATTTTGTTGTCTATCTACACAGGTGGTGTATAAGATGGTGATAAGGAAGTCTCCTTCCCGCCTGGTACAGGGAGAATGCTTGTCACGAGGCATACATCACAGGATTTATCTCCTGTTTTTAGTGAGAGGTTTGAGCAAAATTCCTGCTTTAGCAGTATCTCAAGCAAATTTAACTTAAAGCAGTGAGTGGGCCATGTGAGCACATGGTGGACCAGGCTGTCCAGAGCCACGGTGCTGACTAGCTTCAAAGTGCCATTGTTCTTGGGTTTGCCATTCTTCTCGCCTGCCTTTGTTTCTGAAATCCCAGTTGCCGAGTTCTTCCACAGATACCTCATGGTCAACTTGTTTCACAATTGAAGTTTATTTTGTCACATCTGATTCAATGAGTTGATGTCTTAAATTTCTCACTTATAAGGGGAATATAGGGAAACCAAACAAAGGATCAGGAAAAAGACAAAACTTGCAGACAAACTACAGATTTGAGGCATCCAGCAAGGGAGGAGGAGAGGGAGGGGTCAAAACAGGGGAGCACTGGGGAGGGGAGGAGGCTCATCTTCCCAGACCACAAGGGACTGTGGTGATGGTCATGGGTGCCCAGGTGGTGGGAGAATTTGGGGGACTACACATGAGGGAACAAATAAAATATTGTACAAAAATGAACAATGATGTAAGAAAATTTTTTTTTAATTTAACAATTTAAAAAACGAATTTTGTCATTATATAATACCTAATACTATTAGAAACATGTGGGTTTTACATTAATATAATAAATATAAATATTTGTATTTAGTAGATGTATTTAATAAATTACATTATATTTAATAAATATGTCAATAAGCATTTACATATTTATATAAAAAATAATAACGAAATGAAAATAAAGGGATAATAAATAATAAATATCTATGCTTATGTGCCAGGTATATGTCATTGTGAAATAAAAGAGTGTATTTGGTTATACGGTAAAGTCATAATTAGAAACTAGTTTCACTATTATCTGACCTTTTATTAATTCTCATGGTCTAAAGCAATTTTTCGGTGAATTCTGACAACCAGTTTCTCATTTGGCCTTTCTTGGATTAGACTCTACTTCCTCTTTTATCCTCAGGTTCTCTGCAGCTCCCACTAGACTTTCAGTATTCCATCTCCTAGAAACTGATTAAGTGTAATCCTAAGTAAATCACTCTATCCAATTGAACGTTCCCTGAACTAAATTTTCTTATATGAAAAGGGAAGAAATGTTATTGCACAAGGTTGAATTAATCAGGTACACAAGAGAAGCATTTTCTGGATCTTAAGGACCTGTACAGATAAGATCATCATCATTATCATTATCATCAACACCATCAGTAAAATTTTTATCTTTATCACTCTCTTGTAGCTTGCAGAGTTGTTTAAGAAGGGAACTAGGGTGGATAGAACACTGATAGGTAGGACTTGTGTTCACTAATATCAGTTCCCCTTTATGTCCTGAGTCCTTGGAAGATTTTTTCCAACTCTGCAATCGGAGGAGCCCTGTGACTTCTGGTCAGTGGAGGGGGTGGAAGGAATCTGCACATTACATCACTGGTGCCTGATTCTTCTTCCTTCTCTTGACAAAGTGGACTTGTGTTCTAGCTGCTGGTGCCCCAAGACCAAATTTCTATCGGGTGACTCCCTAAGGAGCTGCATGGAGCAGAACTTCCTGCCAATTCTGTGGCACTTGTAATATAAGTGAGAAATTAACTTTTATTGTATTGAGTCACTGATATTTGGAATTGTGTGTTATTGCAACATAATGTTGCTGAACATGACTAATCCACTGTGATGGACCAAAGGGAAAAGAAATCCCAGCTCCCAATGACTGCCCAACTGTTACATGCCCCTGGGTGAGTGGATGAAAATATGTCATCTCTCAGGTCCCTTCAGTGTTGTCAGTGCTCACACAACACAACACAACACAGCACAACACAAAGCAATCCCATGCCAGTGACAAAGAAATTTTACCTTTTGTTGAAGGGGAAAAAAATAAAACTTCCGCAATATCAAGCTGTCTCAGTGAACAAATCAAGCTACAAAAATTTCCAGAATTTAAACAATATTTTCTGATTTATAAACATACCTACCTACCTTTTAACTAGAGTATGCTAAACATAGAGTATATTAAACATAATCAGTGATTCATGCTAATTACGATGAACCTTAGTTACACCTTAGTTACTGGAGAGTGATGTCCTCGGGACCAGTCATGAGTAGAGATCTACTTCTCACAATGCCCTAAACCTCCCATGTTACTTGAATTTTTGTTTTGGATTTTTATAGTCATTTAATGCCCACCCATGTGTGAGCTATTACCTTTCATCGTGTCAATATTCTAATCACCTCAGCAGCCCGCTTTACTGGCTGTCCCCCTTTTCATTGGCTGTAGCAGTAGAAAGTAGATTACAAACTCTGATGGAATTGGCTATATAGGATATATAGGCTTAAGAAATTAAGAAGGTTTCCTATGAGTAGGACAAATGGGTTTTAGGTGTGAATTTTGCAGCCTCTATATGTGCACATGTCTTTTTTGCTAAATTTTTTGTTCCAACAAGTAACACACAAAGGTTTACTTCTCTGATAACTGGGTCTAGTAAGACAGTGTGTTAATGTATTTCATTCTCCACAGCAACCCTGGCAACACAGACTCATAAAGAAGTTGCTAATATGTGCCTGACATACTTCTTAGGTCATTGCCAAAACTAACATTGTGGGAAGAACTGAAATAATATGTTCCTCGTGACAGTTTGGTGAGGCAACATAGCATAATGATTAAGTGTGTAGGCTCTGGCAAAACTGTCTGTGTTCAGAGTCCGGTTTTACCCCTTGCAAACTGTGTGAACTTGGGCAAGTAAATCAATCTCTTAGTGGCTCCATTTTTCCCTTTTTAAATTACAGGCAATCAGCTACATGAGAAATGCGTTCAGTGCCCAGACAAATTCCTAGCCCATAGTAAACACTCAATAAATACTAGACTTGTAATAATTGTCTTTTGGAGCCCTTTTAATATATTTACTGAGTTAGTCATCTTTCTCTAGAGAAACTGAAATAAGAGGAAATGTAGAGGATATATAGAAAGATTTATTATGAGGAATTGGCTTGTGCAATTATGAAGGCAAAGCGGTCACACAATCTGCCGTCTGCAAATTGAATCTTAGGAAAACCAGTGGTATATTTCTATTCCAAACCCAGAGGCCTGAGAACCAGGAGCATTAATGTCTGAGAGCAAGAGAAGAGGGATACCAGACTCAAGCAGGGAGCCCTGGTCATTTTATTCCTTCTCCTTTTGTTCTATATATATAAGCCACGGATTGAATGATGTCTACTGAGAAGGTCAGGGGTCTTTACTCAGTTTACCTATTCAAATGCTAATCTCTTATGGAAATACCTTCATAGACACAACTAGAAATTATTTTTTACCAGCTATTATGTATGCCTTAGCCTAGTCAAACTGACACATAAAATTAACCATCACATTTAATATTATTGATAAGTGTTACAGGAGTATAACAGGATCTTCTAATTAATTTATTAATTTGCCATTGGCCAGTGTGATATTCAGGGTTCTTCAGAGTAGAACTAATGATTTTACATAGCTAGGTGGGTAGATAGATAATAGATTGGTAGACTGATAAAGAGATAATAGGTAGATTTTAAGGACTTTTTTCACATGGTTTTAGAGACTGGCAAGTCCAAACTCTTCGGGGCAGGTGGGCAGGCTGGACATCCAGGGGAGAGCTGATGCTACAGTTCTAATCTGAAGGTCATCAGGCTGAAGGCCCAGGACAGAGCCAGTGCTGGTGGCTCAAGCCTGAAGACCATCTGCTGCAGAATTCCCTCTTGCTCGGGTGAGGAGAGTTTTTATTCCTGCCCAGCACCTTGATTATAGCATAAACAACGATCTATAGTATTGAACTCATTGGATGAGTTCCATCCACATTATAGAAGGCAACATTTACTCAAAATTCACCAATTTAAATATTAATCGCATTCAAAAACAACTCTCACGGAAGCATAAAAAAAATGTTCAGTCACACACCTGGACACTATGGCCAAGCAATATAAAATTAATCACCACAGTCTCATGCAACTTTTCTATACTGAACCATCCTCTTTCACTGGTACCTTGAACCTAGATCCAGAATATCCTAATAGAAAATTCTCACTTGCAATCCTTCTCCTCTCCTCATATATCCATGATGGTATTTCCTTCTTCATCAAGAATGTGACAGCAGAGCATGAAGGTCTCTCTAGCTTGTTTCCTGGAGTGCATGACTTCCTGTAGCCATCGGGGTTGGCATTTGGATCAATTTCTTGGCCTCCCCTCCAGGCAGCAGCCATCAGGATTTTCTTGCCTAGTTGTCTAGTGCCAACTATTGAGTCCCACAGTTCTTTAGGAATAGCTCTTATAAAGAACTTATTCAGAGTTACTCACTCACTGACTCATTTGACAAATATTTATTGAACATCTGCTATATAGAGGGCCCTGAGCTGAGGCCTATGGCTACAAGGATGCAAAAGGCAGACGCAGTCTTGCCTTTACATACCAAAATCAGTCCTATTAAGCAAGCTTTATTACATCTTCTGGCTTCCCAGAAACTTGACCTGCTTGGTCACACACAATTCTTTGGTTTCTTTGGCTAGATGTTATTTCTTCTAACAAAGCTGGATGAAGGTAAGGTTTAGCTATTTATCCAAAACTTTGTTCTCAGCGTATAATGAAAACAAGTCTCAGACACTTATTTTTTAAGAAAAGTTCATACAAGCAGATTCCAGACAGTGTTTGCAACCTATTCTGTGAGATCCTCAAAGTCTACCTTTCTATTCTTTTAGGCATCCCGGCTGTCAGCAGGAATGAATGGCGCCTTTAAGTTAGGTGGGATAACAACACTCCAGAGCCAAGATTCTAGGTCCCTTTAGTGGATGTCAAGCTACTATAAAGCAAAGTCTAGAGAGAGAATTGTGAGGGGATCAAGCTCCAAACCTATCCCTAATGGTTTAGATTCTCCTTAGATTCCAACACTTGATGTCTACTTAGATTCCTGCCTACTGTTCCAGCAAGGGTGGGTGGATTTCTAAACTACTTTAAATAACCTACACATATCTTGCACATTTTTAAATTCACCAATTTGAGCCCACTTCTAACACCTGCTGTGTCAGTCTTTGACTACTACATTCACCAATTTAGTGAAACACATTGATGACATTCAGTCTATTAACTAGCATGTGTGATTTATTGATCTCTGTTAGTAATCCCTTCTGTAATGTGGGTTTCCATTTTTTATGATTTATTTAATTAATTTATGCATACAAGAACTGGGGTGCAGGCCAGAGGTATGGAGGGTGAGGGGATTCACCAGAGACATAGAGTGGGGAGCAGAACAGGTGGATCTACTGAAATACACTGCTGAGGGGAGCAGCAGGAAAGACAGGAGAGGTCTGCTGCACCATGTGGTTAGCTCCCTGGGCAGGGATCAAACACAGTGGCTGGCAGTAGCTTGATAGCCCTGAGATTTTAACTCCTCCGCCACCAGGGAGGCCTGGGTTTTCTGATTTGAGCAACAGTGATGGGCCGCTTGGACTGTTACTCCTGATTGGCACCTCAGTAATAGCCCATGTAACATCCACAGTACCTCTTAGTGTGCCCACAGTATTTCCCGGTAAACCAGATATAACAAAACAGGTTTCATGCTATTCTCTTATGCCCAACATTCCCCTCTAGTTCTCCTAGTCACTAAATTATAACTTTTTTGTTCCACATTTCCAAGCAATGGTTTGAGATTGAAAGAGAAGGCAGAGTGCTAATGTTGTGGCCACAGAGGTTAAGGAGAGCACCAACCTGATGTCCCCCACAGAGCCTGTGTGGAGGTTCATTGTGGGGATACCTTGGCTGTGATTCTCAGCCTCATGTAATCAGGTCTCAATACCATACTTTAAGTTCATCTAAGTCAGAACAGGGCAATCAATAATCTCGCCAGTCAAATCACAACTTTGCTGTCCAGATCCAGTCTTTCTTGGGAATCTATGTAGATCAGAACTTGAATTAGATATTGGTAAACTGTCTTGTAACAACAGAAAAAGAACAAAGAGAAACAGATGGGCCTATGTGGGTAATACCTCCAAATTATGTTAAAGGCTCCAAATGTTCCGCTTCTCAAGAGAATATCTCTCTGTGGTTTGATGAACTAGAAACACAGAAAAGGGTTTTTGTCTGATAAATTCTTTTTATCTGCCTTATCTCATTGATTCTAATAATCACACATTTTTCCACATTTTTTAGCATCTTTGAATGAAAGTCTAGATTGTATAAAATATGGTAATTGTCTTTTAAATGTTTTCCATTCAGACTTGCACCTTTCTTGAACTGTGTCACTACTGGTTGCAGAGTATGCACGTGTACAGATTGCCTAGGTTATGTTCCAGGCCTGGAGATCCACTCTTGCCACTCGACCAGATCAGAAACTTTTTAGTTTGATATAGCGCTACTTGCTTATTTTTGCTACTAATCTTCCTTTTGAAGGGCATCCACATGGAGGAAATCGTCTATGTACTACTGCACTTCAGAACATTTAGCAGTAAGAGATCCAAATTCCTTTAAAGGCTGCTCTGCTCAAACTCCCTATCATGCTTCTCATCTTGACTTTCAGCTTTAGCTACGTGACAATCACGATGGCCTGTTACAAGAACGGATATGTTATCTCAATGCTGCAAAATTTAGCATATTAAAAAGAGCAAGTCTCAGGAGTTTTCAATAAAGGATTTAGTAGCATAATATTGTCCTGGCTAAGAATCTTGCTATTTCCTTTCCCAACCCTTTATTAAAGAACTTTGGTTGTGGATGAAGCATGACATAAGATAAGTTTACATAACAGAGCCTGTAGCACATAATCATAGATTACAGCTGGTGATAAAAGAAAAATAAGCACTTTACATATGATGAGTCTCTAGAAAGAATTTAAATTATAAACCTAAACTGAAACCTCTTGGCTTTTATTAGACTGTAGAACTGATAATATCCAACTGAAATATATAAATTACTATGTTTAGAGTCAGTACTTGACAATCAAATCTTCATGCTATTTAATCTGTGATGTTATCACTTTCAATAATTGGTAGGTAATATTTTTGTATAAATACACGTTATATTTATACATGTGTGTGTTTTGGAGAAGGATTTGTGATTTTAAAGTGTACCCTAATTCCTTTTATTTTAACAAGTAAAAATTATTTTAGTTTATGCACAATTCAACTTTGAAAAAGTAGAAACTTTAAACAATGTATTCCTTAGCTATGGTTGAAAGGAAAGGAACACACTCCTTGGAAGCCTGGTTAGAATTTGTTTTTCAGTGTGCTGTGTGTGCTGTGTGTGCTGCGTGTGCTGTGTGCTTTTTCCCATCTATAGATCACACCCAGTCACCCCAAGGGAGGGTCATTATCCAGTTTTTACTGATGAGAGAAACAAGGCTCAGGAATGTTAAATAACTTGCCTGATGTTACGAATTAAGTTAAGCTTCAGTGTGTGTGTGTGTGTGTGTGTGTGTGTGTGTGTGTGTGTACATGTATACATGTACATATGTATGAACGTATACCAGAGCTAACAAGTTTTGCACTAAAGGCTATCAATAATGCCAACATTTACCATTTATCAGTGATATAAGAGGCCTGTATTTAGTGTGAAAAATGTTTTGACAGAGCCAACCTCTATTATTATAAGTGAGAATATGATCTGAAATTTTGAAAGGCAGTACACCTGAGGGATAACTGACGAAAAGTCTTATGTAGTTAATAGTTTCAAAAACAAGCATCATAACTTGGTCTGCTAGACTCTGAAATTTGAAACTCTTTGATATGCTGATATTCTATAGCAAGTTTCAAACAAAAAGGTTTTGTTCAGTGCATGTTTTCGTGGGATGGTGTAACTATGCAATACATATCAGTTAACAAATGCTGTACAGAGCTGACCAATGACTCATGAAATCTGTGAGATCTTCCTCCCCATTTCAAAATACCCATTTGGAATTGCACTAGCAAAAAGCCAATGACTGTCAGTCTTTTCACTATCTTGGTCTCATTCTAAATCACTTTTTTTTTATTTTACTTTTTTAAATTTTTCTATGGATTATGGTTTAAAATATGGCAACTTATTATAGATATACACATTTATTTTTTAAAAAATACCTTTTGACTATGTAATAAACCTTTCCTAAATAGACTTAGCAGTTAGATTTCAATAATAAAAACTTCAATATAGTAAAAATAATTTTTCCCCTTTCTTCACTTTCCAGAAGGAAAATGAACCTTATTTTGACATTAGTTAAGATGGGGGCAGGGTACACTTGGGACTTTTTACCCTTATCTTTAAATATGAGTACTCATAATAATAGTGATTTCCTTTTTGTATTTTAAACTTCCAATACCAAACTTACTCTTTTCTACCTAATTATGATAACATGTTGTTTTCTTATAGGCAGTATATTGAAATTGAAATGTTGTCTACTTCGTTCTAAAATCAGGAAATAAAATATTGATAATAGAATGGGTATCTCCCATCAACTGTCAATGAGTGATACAGAATTTAACATAAAGGATGAGCAAGTTTCACTGTGAAGAAGAAACTTTACTAATTGTTGTAGAAACTTAGTAAATATGAATTCCACACTCATGGTATAGATGAAAACTTAACAACTTCTATTCTCGCCTTCATATTAAATAGGAATGCCGACATGCGTAATTTCCGCAAAGAAATTTTTGTCTACAGACGCCTACGTTTGTTAGGCAATTCATCAGTCCACCTGCCTCCCGCTTATTAGGGCATTATTCGGAGAGCCTAGGGCTCATGATGTCAGGAGCATAGTTAATAGATGGCTTCATGATTGTTCATCTCCCTGTAGTAGGGAGGGAGGCCCTGAAGCAAGGACCGCCAAGCCTTGGGTCTCCTGTTGCTTAGAGAGGAATGTTGACCTACAAAGAGAGAACTCGTGAAGCCACGCCCCCTATGAGCGAGGATCCATGGACTTAAAAGCGCTGACGTCGAGCTCTGAGCTCTAGGGGTTAGAGAAAGCAAAGAGGTTCCTGGCATGGGAACCCGCCGGGCTATTAACACTGCGTGGTTGCCTGGCCCAATTCGCCAGGAAAAAGGACACCTCATGGAGAAGCCCAGAGTGGGGAGGCTGGTGGAAGCTGCAGGGGGTGATTCCCCACCCCGCCCAGCCATTCCCCTCTCTGCGCGCCTGGCCCCGCCCACAGATTCCCGGGTTTCCAGCGTTCCGCAGGGGTCGCCATGGCAACGGACGCCAATTTCTGAATTCTAACTTCCACGAGCCACAATTCTGCTGGAGGCGCTCGGCTTGGAGGCCACGTCCCGGGCTGTGATGGACAAGCCGGAGAGAGAGGATATCGGGAAGATCATCAGCAACCTCGAGTCCACTATTGAACTACTCCGGTTCAGCCCCAGGTGACTGGGGGGAGCTGCCTGGCCCACCCTGCGCAGCCTCCCCTCCCGTTAGTCCTGCTAGCCTGCGGAGCCCAGGGCACCGTTCTGGCAGCCTGACCTCGCCCAAGCGCTCCTGGTCGGCCTGCACGTGCTGCACCTCTTTCTGGCCCCTTGCTCCAGGCCACAGGGCTGTTATCTTGATTTCTTAAATATATTCCTGTATGTTAAGAGCATCAGCCCTGAAGCCAGATGGCCTGAGTTTGAAACCTAATGACCCTTTTATAGGGCCCATGATTTGAGCAAGTTTCTTAATTTCTCTGTGCCTCAGATATCTCAGGCTGGAAAATGATGATAATGAACAATGCCTGTTTCGGAGTTCTTAGTGAACACTAAGTGAGTTATTCGCTGTAATTGTTTAGAAGAGTGCCATACATAGGCACTACTTAGTGCCATGTAAGTATTTGGCAATGTAATTACAGGTAAACCCCCCTCCCTCCTCCTCCCTTCCCCACACACCTGTTTTTCACTGTGGGAAAGAAATCCAAAGGGGAAAAGTGAAGTAAGTGTTTTGCACTCACCCTAGGCCAGCTACACAAGCACTGCCCTAGGTCCTTTTCTGGGAACTACTCACACAGGTTATGTATTGTCAAGCTAAAATTTCATGAGGCAACTAAAAAGAAAAGCATATTTATTTGGGACCCAAAGAATTCCAACTCAGAGGCACAGATTCAGGTAGAAAAGCCAAATAGTGTCTCAAGAAAGAACAAAAAAAAGGGACTTTATGGCCAGAAAAATAGATGAGGTAAATGGTTTAGAAGGACATGATGAAGTTATTCTTGGCTAAATACAATTAGTCGCTGATTCTATCCCCAGGCAAATCCGCAATCATCAGTTCTTGTGCTAATGGATGACCTCTCACACAATTGTTTGCTAACTAAGGTTCTTTAAAAATTTCCTTTTTGGTCCAGACAGGGTCTCTGGTACAGTTCAAACGAGGCTGGTAGTGGGGTTTCTCTGTCGCTGCCTGGCCCCATTTTAAAAATGGCTTTCATATCAACTTTTCAAGTATTTATCATTTGTGCTTTCACTGTATGTTAGTGCTCTTTCAGGATTTATGTGTTGTTTAGTGTGCTTTGGTAGGCTATTTTTGGGCCTGGGAGCACTCAAAAATGTTTCCAAATAAATTGATGGTACTTGTTTATGCATTTTCACTTATGAAAGGCTTCAGAGGAATGGTCTACTTTTGTATAGCTGGGAAAACTTGGTTATTCCTTGATTTTTTTTTCATGTCTTTCCCTTGTCCCCTTTTCGTCAGTTTTGTTTGGATATTGTAAAGCTGATGTTTCTGGGAAAATGTATTTGTCTTTCTAAAACCCTTTTAAAATTGTTAAGTGGCCAACACTGGGTTAGGTTAGCTGCTGTGGGAGTACTTACAATTTCCTAGGACAAGAGTCTCACTGCTGCCCATGAAACTTAAAGGTGAGCCCCACCCATACACCTGGGCAGCTGGTGAGTGAATAGAAAGGACCACAACTGTACTTAGTGCATGGAGGGGACTTAGCCAGTGAAGTTGTACTGCCAAGCTCAGCGTTCCCAACTCACCTGTACTAAGTAGGCTTGTAAGAATGGATCAGGCTATACACAGCATCTGATTTTTTGGTGGTTGCGAAAGGCATGTATTGGAGGGATCTCACATTGGGTACCATAGACATACAGCGTCTAACCTATTCTAGTTGTTTACTGACAGGAATGACTTCCTGCCCTGGATTCCTTGGGTCCCATGGTGCGTAACTCTCCAACAAAATATACTAGCTGGTTCTATGGACAGACTGAGTACCAGGAGCTCAGAAAATGCAGGTTGCCTGAACAAAGGAACCACTGGTATCCTTGTTAATTTCTCCTCACCCGAAATGTTAGGGAGATGTGTTGGTGCCCCAGTATGAGTGGGAGAGACTCAAGTAGTGGCTGCAACATTGGTAGGCTTGAAGGGGAGATATGTCAGAGTATATATCCAGGTGGAGAACAGGAGGCAGAAAGGAGTGGGATTGGATGTTCTCAGACCATCAAGGACACCAGTGTGGCTATAGGAGAGTGAGAAAGGAGAGCAAAGAGATTACATCAGAGATAAGAGGGTAGTGCCAGGTAGTATGGGACTTAGATCATCATTGGAAGGACTTCAGCTTTGACTTTGAACGAGATAGTCTGATGCCACCAAATAATTCTCCGATTCTCAGCAGATACTGAATCGGTGTCCTACATCTGCTTGGACTCCAGACTGCCTCTCTCCCTCCCTGCACTCACAAATACAATTTGTTATCTGTGTGTCTGATGGCCAACTACAGATTGTCTATGAATCTGAGGTTCCCACAACCCTTTCTCAGCTTCAATTAACTTTCTAGAGTGGCTCAGGGAACTCAGGAAACCAGTTTAGTTACTAGGTTATCCATTTATTACAAAGAGTATTACAAAGAATATTAAAGGATACAAATAAGCTGCCAGATAAAGAGATACATAGGTCCAGTTCTACAAGAGCTCCAGAAAGGTTCTGAGTATAGGAACTTCTGTCTAGGCTAGTCTATTCTGGGTTGGAGTCTTTGCATTCTACTAATAACCATTCATGGATCTGCCTTCTATAATAAATTAACAAGTTAATTTGGCATGTAATTAATTGAAAACTATTATCTTTCCAAGACCGCATTTTATGCATAACCACCAAGCTATTATTCAGAAATGGAATCACTGAAACTATAAATAAGGACAGTGTAGGATCCAATTAGCTAATTGTTGTGATGTGGGTTTCCATTCTAGGCATCGGGGTTGTCATCTAAAATTAGAGGTTTGGAATTTGAAAGGAAATTGAAGAAGCAGCCATCATGTTTCACTTAGATTATGAATGAGCCAGATCTTTCTGAATCAGTCATATAAAAGTTAAGACTCAAGAGACCTTAGAACTACATGCCTATCCTCCCAGGGATAGAGAACACAAATCTGGGATTTCAGACATGTGGATTTAGGTGACTTATTTTACTCTTTGAACCTGATTTCCCACATATTCAAAACAAAAAGGTTAACTTCTCTCATGAGATTATTGGGAGGATAACCTGAGGGGAATATGTGTCTATTAATGCACATATCTTAACAATGCACGTGGAACAAGTTAAGACCCAATAAATAGACACTAATGTTATTTTAAACACGCTGGAGGAAGGATGTATGAAGTTATTGAACCTAATTTTAAAGAATCACATTGTAGTATTATAATGTTATGGCAATGTTGCAGGGCAGCTCTGGGGAAAACGGGGATGACCCAGGTTATGAATCCTCATTCCTGTGTTTAAGAACTGGGGACAAGACCTAAAAGCAGATGTGCAGAGAGGGAAAAAATGTTTATTTACAAGGGGAATGAGAAGAGGGAGAGGGGGGTGGGGGAGAGACTCCTGCTAGCAACATAGTCTGAGCTTCAACATCTGAGTGCTAGTTGTAGTCAGAAAAACAAGAGAGAGAGGGCACACATGTGTTCAGACTTAAGTCAAGCATGTCCCCTTAGCTGCCCTGAGTTCCCAGAGCCCCCCCCTTCCCAGACACTGCCCCCAGAAGTTTGGTAATGGCAAATTGTCCTCAGCAGCAGATCTTGTTGGTGTGGAGATGGGGGTGGAGTCCATTGAGAACACCATTCACTGGCTTGGATTTTGCTCCTACTGTCCCTCTGACAGCACCAGAAGGAAATACTGGGAAAAAAGGTTTATTCACTTCTAATTTACTTTTCCAGTTTTATTGAGATAGAATTGACATGTAACATTATGTATTTGTAATAAAAATGATCCACACTTCATAAATCTACTGCCCTCAATGGCTTTTTTTTGTTTGCTTTTTGGTGTGGTTTTTGTTTGTTTGTTTGTTTGGGTTTTTTGCTAGGTAGAAAGGAAAGAAAAAGCATGTATGGTCAAGCTTAATGAAAAGTGAAGTTGAATAGTAAAAATGAGTCGCCTGGCACTGGGGAGGGTAAAGCTGTATTTCTAGACTGTAAAGATGACTCCTGGAGGCCCTTTAAGTGTGCAGCATTATAGAATATAAAGAAACAAGTTAAATTTATGTGGCTGTTTGTATTTATTATGTTGATGTAGCACTTGGGGTCCAAACAGGAGGCAGAAACCTCACCAGTATTTGAACAGGAAGTAGATATTTCCTGTGCCTTATTAAATATTAATAAAGATTTTTAACTAGTAAAAGGTGGTAAAAGCAAGTACTGTAACAGAAAAGTAGAATGCAGACCCCAAGAGCAGAAGTAGTAAGTAGTGGAGCAACTACGAATTTAGAAGACTCCCACCCCTACACCCTTACCAAAGACTGTGATTAAGACCTCTTGGTAGAGGATTTGGCTGCTGGCAGGGAAACTTGCCTAAAGGTACTGGCCAGAGCCGGTCCATGAAGATAGTTTGTCAAGTGGCTAAAAATCTTGGTGAAAGACACTGGCAGGCTGAGGTTCTCACTTAGTAGGAGATTCAAGTTTTTATTCCGGAAGGTCCTCATTTCTCAAAAGTTCTATCATTTTTTTAGTTGCTGCATTTTTCCATTAATCTTTACACTTGGGAATGGAAATGCTAAGAGGCATCTCAGAGAATCCTCTGGATTCTAGACACTGTCCTCCTTGCCTCCACTGTATAATGCCAGCACACTTACCCCTTGGTAACCAGAATCGATCACTTCAGCCAGTAGGGTCACCCGTTTTTAGCCTTTGGCATAGTGTCATAAGGATTACCTGGTGGCCAGGCATCAATTCAGTTTACTCTTATCTAATTCAGCTAAGTTTCCAGATGCAAGCACTGTCCCCTTGGGAACTAAGATCTCCCAACCAGATTACTAGGTCAAGGAGCAATAAATTCAGGGGTGGGTGGTTACGTATAAGACTGAGCGGAGTCTCTTCCTCTTCTACTCCTTGATTCCTAGACCTGCAGCCATACAAGAGATAGCAAGTTCCGCATACTGATACAAAGCATATACCACATCCTGTAAGATAGAAATCCACATCCTCTCATGGGTGTGGATGAACAGCCATAGCTGAATGGCAACTGCCGCTCAGCTCAACTGAACTCTCTCAACTGCTATAATTGAATCTTCAATAAGCCATTCTACCATTCTGTTAGGCCAGCCACTACTGGGTAATGGGCTATAGGATAAGGCCACTTAATTCTGTGGGCTTGAGCCCACTGCTATACTTCTTTTGCTATGAAATGCGTGACATGATCGGAAAAGATACTGTGCATGATGTCATGATGGTGGATAATGCATTCTTGAAGTGCATTATGCATTCTTGAAGTAATATATGGTGATTCTGACAGATGCATGATAGTCAAAGAATGCAAAGCCATATCCAGAATATATGTCTATCCAGGGGGAGTGATGGAAGAGGCTCACTGCTATCAATTTTCCACAAGCTGCCTGACTGGCTAATCCTGCCATATTGAGGGCTCAATATTGATCTCTGTGTTGACTGATTGGGCACTAACTACTTGTAGCAGCCAGGCCAACCTTGTAAGGGGAAGTCCATGCTGTCAACTCCTTTCCTAACACCACAGCTATTTTGTTCAAGGGCCATTCATGAGCACTGAGGTGACTGCAGAAACTGATTAATGTCCACAGAGTATGTCATTTTCCTACGTGATTGCTGAGCACTTGCTCAACATTAACGAAATAATTTACTTTGTGATCATTTCAAATATCTGGAAAAGATGCCAGACTAGAACTAAGAACTTCCATATCCCTTTTCATCTAGAAGCTTCAACTTCTTATAATTTCCTATATTTGTTCCAAGCTTATTTTTGCTTTTTCTATCCCAGTTCTGGAACCAGCCATCTTTCCTGATTCCCTTTAGTGGAGAATGGTATTTAGAAACCAACATCTGGTGTTTCGGTGTAAACCTTGCTTCTAAGCCCTCATGTTGGACAAAACTAGACACATATATAAATACATGTGTATGATATATGTTTACATAACATGCATATGTAACTGGAGACCCATGTATATATTATTATAAAACCAAGCATTCGTCCCCAGACATCGAATTCCATTCCATTGTCTCAGGGTACTTTATAGGCTACTTCTTTTCTGTGTTTGTAAATAACTTTTCTCATACTGAATAACTGTCGTCTTCAGTACATTTGCTTATTTCAATGTACCCAGTCTCCAGCCATGCTGGTTCTCTCCTCTGCCTGCTGCCTTTGTCCTCTTGCTCCTGCTCCCCTACTATCTAAAGCTTTGGCTACTGAGACTTTTGGTTTTCTCCTCTGATGTGCTCCCAGACTTTCTCATCATGGATAAATTGGTCCGTGTCATTAACTGCCATATTGATTCCTCCATTATGAGAAGGGGAGAACATGGAAGGAAAAGGAAGCTGGAGGGAAAAAAAGTGACTTTATATGTTTTGATAGGTAAAACTATGGGGTGAATGATTCCTAGGCTGAGAATATTGTCAGGGTAAAGGTATATTTGGGGAACATTTAACAAGCTGATATGTGACAGATATGTATGGCACGTGGGGTATGTAATAAGAGATGAGGCTTAACTGCTATCTCAGAATATATATCATATTTTTGTTTGCTTGTTAACTGGTTGTTCCTTCCATTAGAATGTAAGTTCCATGAGAACAATGACTGTTCCATGAGAACAATGACTGCTTTGTCCACTGCTTTTATTACTGGTGCAAAAGCAATGCCTGGTAAATAGCAGATAATGAATTATTTTATGTTAAATGCTTTCAACTCCAACAAGTAGTTTGTACCAAGATTTTGGAGGTCAGAATAAAAAGATTGAATTTAATTCTCATAGTAGGGGAAGGTTACCAAAGTCCTTTAAAGCAGGATGTTAAAACAACCTGGATTTTAGTAAAACACTTTACAAATTGGGAACGAAAGATTATAATGAGACATTTGAAGAAAGATAACTTTAGGAAGTATTTATATTTTGAGGGACACTTATTTGGGAATATAATGATTTTATTTTTCTTTCATGTTTTAGAAAAGATTCCCAAATGTATCATAAAAGAGAACTTTTTAAAAAATTCTATAATACGTATTCCAGAAAAAATAACCGCAAATGCAATTTGTCATCAATAATAGCCGTCATGTTTGAAAAGTACTAAAAACATTTTCTCTAAAATTTTATTACTACCATGTAAAAACTGCTTTTCTCCTACTTATTATAAACTGCTTTTAAAAGTTTGTTTAAGCTTTTATTATCATAACTGATTTTATGATGTATCCATTTCTATAGAGCAGTATAATATACTTAATTTCATCCTAATAATTATAATTTAATGGTAGTTTTCACAAATGACTTTAAAAATGGTTATAAAATGGTTATAGATTTTTAGGTAGAAAATGCTTTAGATGATTGCTCTATCTCAACTTAAAAAAAATAGGCATTCAATACACAAGCATTTATTGAGAAGGCTTTATGGATCAGTACTTGTTAAAGGCTCTGCAGGGTTTGCTTGTTACTGTTGCAGGACTGTTGGCAGAAGACCCAAGACTCCCCGGTCAGAGACAAAGAACTTTCTCTTGATGGCAAAGGCAGTTTCCACAGCTTCACATTCATTCATATTGCTTTCCCCAGGTGCGATGAGTGTGACACAAAAGACCCATCATGAATGTCAACATATGAGTTACATTAAAGGAGAGGGCCCCTGAACTTAGGGGAGTCACTACTTTTATAGTGGAGTAGCAAACCTGTTCCTTGGCAGGAGGAAAACATTACCTCATCTGTCAAGGTTGCTCATTGCAAACATTGCTCTGAGGAATGGCCTGTGGTAAATGTGGTCAGGACTTTGCATTCTTGGCATGCCCAGAAAGAATGTGAAGGCATGTTTAGGACCCATGGAGTCTGCTTTTCCCAAGCATACTGTGTTACTGAGAAAAACTTAAGCTCCTCAAATGAATTAGACCAAATCTAAAATAGATCTTTCTGTGGCAGATACCAGTAATTTTGACTGAAATGATGCAAACTGATGCTCCCTCCTCAACTGCATGATTCTGTGAACAGGTCTGCCATCAGTATAATATTTATGAATATGTGAAAGATTGGTTGAAAATTTAGTGGGATGCAGATGTCCAAAAATAGATGATTGGATCAGGAAGATGTGGTACATATACACAATGGAATACTATTCATCATGGAAAGAAGATAAACACATGCAATTTGCAGCGACATGGATGGAATTAGAGGGGATCATACTCAGTGAAATAAGCCAGAAAGAAAGAGAAAAATATCGAATGGTTTCACTTATAACAGGACTAAAGGGAAACCAAATAGGAGAGAGATAATCAGCGGGGCGGGGGTGGGGGGGGTGGGGAGGAGGCTGAGGGAGGAAAGGAAAAGCGCACAAAATGGAATAGAAAAGAACACAAGGGACCATGGAGATGGATCACGGGTGAATTGGTGGTGGGCTACCCAAGGGGAATACAAAATGTAAAAGACATAAATAACAATAAATATATATATATTTTTTTTTTAAAAAAAGAAAATTTAGAGGGATGAATTGAAAATCATAATTTTGAATATTAAAAAACTTTTATTTAAACATAGCCGTTTTAGTTGACTATTGCTATGCTTTGATAGTCTTCTTCAAACCTGAAAAAAACATATTTCAAAACGTGGTAGTAATAGCAATAATAACCAACAACTCAGCACCAATAATGGGTAACATTTCTTGAGGGCTTACTATGCAGTATTCAAAGCACTTCTCTGTATTAACACAGGAATAGCTTTATGAAATAGGTGCCATTATTTTTCATAAGAGGAAACTAAGGTACTGAAACGTCAAATAATTCATTTAACATGTCATGGCCAAAATATCAGTCAGGATGCTTTCAGCTGTGATTGACACAAAAGCTCACCAATTGGTAAATATATTTTAGTATATTACAGGAAGACCAGAGGTATGACAACTTTCAAAGACAGTTGAGTGACTAAACAAAGTCATCAGTCAAAATTATCGCCTTTTCTTTAAAAGCTTATCATGTCTGCACCGGCTGTCCCTGTGCAGTCACCAAATGGTATGGTAGCTCCTGGTATCACAACCACATGTGGCTAAATCCAGAGTCACGAAGGAAACCTCTTCTCCAGAGCCCTTGTGTAAGATGCTTTCCCACAAGCCCACAGAGTCTTCCCACCTGTCACACTCATCAGAACCGAGCCCCATGCCAACCCTTAAAACATCTGTCAGCAAGGATGGGATCACTGTGATGGACTGAGAACAAACCAACTTGACCCATAGTACTGGGACTGGGACCTCCCTACCTCCTAAGTACTATGGGAGAGAAATCTGAGATTCTGAGGGGGGCAGGGGAGGGGGTACCCCCCCATCACTGTCTACTCCAGCTAGCCAACGGGAGGGAAGAGGGAAACACAGACGCTGTCTTTGGTGCCTGCACTGAAAATTCTGGTTTTCATGGTTCTTGTTTTAGCTGACATTTTATGAACAGACAGTTGTGTTGGTCAAACAGAGAAAGTGAATCCAGAACATTGGCTGCCTTATTACCATTATTAAAGGTATATAGAAGGAGTTTACAAGTATTATTTGCTCCTGGCCTCAGATCTTTTTTCAGGGATAGAGTTTGAAAATCAAATATAGTACAGTGGTGCAAATATTTTAAAGGAGTAGTTCTCCAATTTTTTGGTTTCAGGACTGCTTTATAGTCTTAAAAATTATTGGAGATCTCAAAGAGCTTTCATTTATATGTATTCATAGTTTTCATATTAGCCATTTAAAAGGGGAAATTGAAACTATTTCTATTTATTCTATAATTCTTAATACAATTCTGTATTAATATGAATAATATTTTAAAGAAAAGCTATTTTTAAAAAGTTTTTTGAAAGAATAGTGTCATTATTTTACATTTTGGCAAATCTTTGCAATGCCTGGCTTAATAGAAGGTAGTTGGATTCTATCAGCTTCCACGTTCATGTACTGCAGTCACATAACCTCTGGAAAACTCTACTGAACACTGTGAGAGAATGGTAGTGGAAAAGGCAAAAAAAATCTTATTATTAAAAAATAATTTTTAACTTGTGGGTTCCTCACAAAACTACCCTAGAAGCCCAGGGACCCTCAGACCACACTTTGAGAACCACTATCTTAAAGTATTTTTGTTTCATAAGACAGCACATAATTTATAATGACTCCAGCAGTAGCACAGGTAAGTCAGTAGATTAGATATTTAAAGGAGGCTCATAAATTAATCATATCTCAGAAAATGGAAAGAAAATGAGTATCAGTGGAGCAATTTGCCAGTCCAGGGAATCTGATAATCCAGCAGAGTCCTGATGGAAAGGCCAAAAATAATGCAAACCCCAGATAATGCAAAGCCCACCTCGCTTCATCTTTTGAATCTTTGAAATATGATCAACACAAAAATATGTGCACATCTCATATTTTTAAGGAACTATTCATTGTATACAGCACATTTAATCTCATTTTTTTTTTCAGATTTCCTATTTCAGATGACTTGAAGGTTGGATTTTTCAACACAGACCATGCTACTCAAACAGAATCTACTGAAATTTTGCCTCTAAAAGAGTTGAGTTCATCAACACAAAAACTAGTACAGGTAAATCTAGATTTCTTTTTGTAATTCTGAGGTAATTTTAGATATTATTTGCCTCTGTGTCTATTTCTTTGACATAACCGATTAAATTTTTTAAAAATATTAACACCTTTGACAAACTGAGCTGAATGATAGGTAGGTTTTTTAAATTAATATAAGCTAATTATATATTATGTCAAATTCTACAGTGTTTATATGTGTTAAATTATTTAGTGAGGTGTCTTGTTACTGTTTTTGGAAGTTTTTTGACATCTGTGAAAAAGCATACAATATTTTTGGCGTATAGATGAGTCTAGATAGGAAGTCCTGACTTCCTTACCTTTTTTAAAATGGAAAGGAAAAACTGAAATCTATCTTTGTCTACTCTGCCTTCCCTGGTAATCCTCTTCACTCATGTTCCCTTTCCCCTCCAAGTCCTTCTGTCTCAACTGAGCTATTTAAGATGGCAGCTGAAGTCACATAGGTCTCTCCCATATATACAGGAGGTAGACATATTATTATTAAACTTCTCTTTGGCTTTTTCTCTCATCAAAAAATAGAAGGATGTAGAAAATAATATAGTGAATCACTGTGTTACCCACCATATAGTTTTGTCAAATTTTGACATTCTATCATATTGCCTTTGGATCTTTTTTGATTGTAAGGGAACAAAACATTTCTTAGCATCAAATATCAAGTTATTATCAAAACCCCTAATCAATAAAACTGGCATATGGGGTAGCTACTACATAAATTCTATACTTTGTTTCTCTTTTTTCACTCCCAGTATAACTTGGAAGTCTTACCATATCTGTACACAGACAGTTTCCTTATCTATTTCACAAGTATATCATTTATTTAGCTATCCGTCTATTGATGGGCATTTTGGTCCTTTCAAATCTTTCACTTTTGGGAATAACCCTGTACACACTCATATGCCAGTGAATCTGTAGTGTAAATTCTTTCAAGTGAAATTTCTGTGTCAGAGGATGTATGCAGTCATTTGGAAGGATATTACTAAATTGCTCTGCATAGAGCGTATACCAGTTTACCACTCCCATTTGTAACTTTGAGGAACCTCCTCTCCTGTACTCTCTTAGCATATAAACCTATACACAACACTCAAGAAGTAAAAGTCAGGAGTGAAAGTCCTAGAAGTCAGGACAGGTCCCTAAACACGTACCCAGGTCATTTGCTCAAAACTAAGCAACATACTGGAATCTTTGCAGAGAATCTCCACATGCTCTACAATAACATGTTTCCCTCTTTTTAGATTGTTAAATCCCTTCAGGTGGATTTCGGGTTCCTCAAACAATCCCTTCAATTGAAGTTCGAGGATCGGCTTAAACAGGAGTCTTTCAGTCTCTTCACTCTTCTACAGGATAGAATCCAGTCGGTTGAAAAACATTATCAACAGGTAGAACTTCTCGCATTTCCTTTATTTTGTGTGTAGATTGATCGATTGATCTAATGCATAGATGTGTGTGCACTGCACTTTTGAGATTAGCAACTAATAAGGGCAATTTAATTTGTACATGTGCCTCATGTAATAACTGTGTGTGAGGAACTTCTGTGAGTCCTCTGTATATAAATTAATTTAATATTCACACTATCCTTATGATTTAAGTACAATTATTATCCCTTATTTATAAATGACAAACGGAAGCACAGAAATATTAATTAACTAACTCACGGTCACCAGTTAAAAAACAGTAGAGTTTAGGTTCCAGGTCAGACCATTGGATGCTTGTGATCTGGCTCTTAGCCGCAATTTTATGTGATCTTACTTTTGCCTTAGCAATAGTTTAGGAGGCTAAGACAAGAAAAACTTACTGCATTGAGGAGTTCCCTAAAGCCTCTGGTCAGGCTAGCATAATCCCTGATCTATACATAAAGAAATTGAACTGCCAAGGTTAAGTAACTTGCTTAAGGTCAGACAGAGAGTAAGTGGATGAACAATATAAAATCCAATTCTGTCTGACTCTACAATCTATTTGTTGTTTACACTCCATACTGGATTCAGAATTGCTATCAGAATCAAGGGTATTTTTTAAATTGTTATCCTAAACAGATAAAATCAAATTATCGATTAATTAGGAAATGACTAGTTTTAGATTCCATAAGCATATCCCATTTTAAAAGTACAAGGACCAGAAGACGATATGAATTACAAATAGATTTTAATACTTTTAGAATCAATTCTAGGAAGACACTAAATAAATAAGCTTAGGTATATATAAAATGAAATAAAATGTTCAAATTATCTGTATTTATCCCTGTGAGCACTCTGTGCTTTGGTTAAGTACAAATAAAAATGGAACATGTTATAATAGCTGTGGTGGAGAAATGATTATAAATTGAAGTTTTTATGAGATTGTAGTGATTTGAATGATGTTTTATACTGAGTCCCTCACTAGTAGGTGTGAGAATCATATTTAGAAATACACAGTTGTGCTCACTATATTTATTTTGGTTTGCAGAATGAGGATACCATAAGAAAATGCTACAATCAGCAGCTGGCTGACGCCATTGCTGTTATCCAAGCAGTGTACAAGGTGGGTTGTCGGTGTGGCACGGGCGCTCACACACTGGGGCTCATCAGGGGTCACTAGGCTGGGCTTAGCTTTGAGGACCTGATTCCTCAATTTTTCAGTCACAAAAGAGAGGTCAGCCTACCACAATTCACACTTACCTTAAATTTACCAAAATAACATTTTACGGTAGCACATACAACTCTCCAGAGGCTGAAAAATCCTAGTCTGGTTTCCAAAGTATCTGGTAAAGTGACAAGGTATGCCGGTTTGTTTGGTGAGCATAGCATTGGGTAGAAGGTCAGATGGTCTTAAGAGAGAGTTCACCAGGTCTGTAGAGAACCCTGGTGCATGTCCCTGACGCTTGATGGCGCCTTTTCCAGGGACAGGGACACTGCTGTCTGCCAGACAGGTGCTTTGCTGTCCTACATAATGGGAAAATTCATAAGTTTCAGTTGTTTTTTTAGGTTTAGTAAGGATCTTGTGCTTCTTTTAGTATGTATAACTATAATCTTGTCATTCATTTCAATTTATTTCTATGAAGAATTATTTTACATTTCAAGTGACTGTGCGTTGATCACATACTTCTGTTCACAACACTTCACACGTTTGTTTTATTGAGGTTACCGCGAATTACCTGTCTCTGTTCTATGCCAGACATATTTTGTCTTTTTACTAAGTGCCGTGCCCTGCCTCTTAGCACTGCGCCTAGTACGTAATTAACAATCAGCTAACAATTGCTGAATGTATGAACAGTTGCAGGTACTTGTGGCAGATATCAGTGACTCAACAGTCACTCATCCACCTTCCTCCTTCCTCGTTTTTATTAGAGGAGCCACTTTCTACCATAGAAGCCAAAATGCTGGCTGCTTTTCCCAACTTTCTTTGGGCTACGGCATGAGTGTGGGCAAGGGCAGTTCGCTGACCAGTGAGCCCTGAAGTTAAGTTGACTGTGAGTAACTTCTGGGAAAGGGGTTATTCTTTCTAATTAAAAGAGGCTCACGGGAAGAAATACCCTTCTTTTCTTTGCTTCATCTGGTTATGACTCATTCTGACGCTTAGAATTGCTACGGTCAAGCTAAAGCCAAGGACCAAGACACCATGTGTGCCAAGGGTAGCAGAGCTAAACAGCAGAAGGCGCTGAAGTCCCTTTTTAAAAAATATTTTATTTATGCAGAGGAGAACTGGGGTGTAGACCAGAAGTGGTGGAGGAGGGAGAGGATTCACCAGAGACAGAGGGGGAGCAGAACAGGCGGATTGACTGAAATACACCGCTGAGGGCAACAGCGGGTGAGACAGGAGAGGTCTGCTGCTCCCTGGCTGGGGATCCAACCCAGACTGCAGAGTGACAGCACCCTAAGCCACTAGGGAGGCCCAGTGCTAAAGTCCTTGATGACATCAATGAGCAACTAAAGTAACTTTGACTTTCTCAGCCTCTGATCCTTTTATTTTATAAACTGGTAACCCTCATGTGATTAAAGTTACTGTTAGTGACTCTTGACTTAATTGCAGCTGAAAACCTCTATCTCAGGACTGATTGTTCTAGAAAGAATTTCTGTGACTTTGTGTGAAAGTGTTTCCAAAGGTGATGGTGACACCATCTCCCACTTACCTGCTCTTCTGTCACTCGCCTCCTCCATCAAGGGGAGGGGCCTAATTCCCTTTCCTTGACGGTGGCATTGTGGCCTTGCTCATGGTCACAGGATGTGGGAGGAGTGATGCTGCCTGGCTTCTGTCAGTAGGTCAAAAGAAACCTTGCAGCTTCATCCTTCTACTCTCAAATTGCTGCTTTCTGGACTCTTCCTCTTTGAATCCAGCCAACATGCTGTGAGATGCTCAAGTCACACAGAGGCTCTGCATTATTGGTCCTGGATCCGTGGGCCCAACTGGACTCAGCCTACAGGTTATCCAGGCCCCTACCCATTCAGACTTTCATCTGAAGTCCCAGGCACCGGGACAGAGATAAGCCATCCATGATACCTGTCCTAAGTCCCTGACTCAGAGAGTTTATGAGCATGTACGAATCCATGGAACTCCTTAATATTGGTGTTTTTCTGCCTCTTTATTATCTTATCTTAGCATTTAGGCTTATATCTCTGAGGCCACTGGCTGCAGATTTCAGATATGAAAGAGTTCCCTCAAGTCATCTGTAATCATTACTAATATTTATTGCATTGAATTATATGAAATTGGTATGTTGGGAGCCAAAAGGTCAAATATCAGCAATTTCATATAGTTAAACCTAATAAAAATACTTTTTAACAAATAAAAGCAGCAACAAATTGCATACAAAATTAAGCTATAACTTTGAATAAAACAAATTCATCTTCAATTTAACCAACGCTAGTTGAGTGGATACCATGTATGATATGCTAGACATTGACATTACAAAGATAAAGGAGGCATTAGTGGGAAGAGATTATAAACAAGTCATAGTAATATAGCGTTTTTAGTTCAGACAAGACCATATATACCAGTAGTCAAGGGACAACCACTGAGGGAGCAGTTGTTTCTGCTAGGCTGCTTAGGGAAGGCTCCATGATGGAAGTGATATTAGTGCTAGCTATTTTTTTTAAAGATTTATTTATGCATACAAGCTGGGGTGCAGGCCAGAGGCCTGGGGTGGCGAGAGGATTCACCAGAGACAAAGTGGGGAGAACAGGCAGATTGAATGAAGTACACTGCTAAGAGGAACAACGGGGCAATGCAGGAGAGGTCTGCTGTGCCATGTGAGAAGCTCTCTGACCGGGTATTGAACTCATTCTGCAGTGGCTCTGGATAGCTTCATAGTGCTGCACTTAACCCATGGCACCACCAGGGAGGCCCCTGTGCTAGCTATTAAAGTAAGTACAAATCTTCCTTGACTTATGATTGGGTTATATCCCATTAAACCCATTGTAAATTGAATAAGTCAAAAAATCATTTTAATGCACTTAGCCTACTGAACACACTGGTCAACACTGAGATCGTAACTCACTTTAAAAGGCCCTAATCTGTAGTATCTTGGTGTGCTGAACATGAGTATAACCCTGAAAATTTTTTATTAGCTCTCATTTTGAAGATATTTCATATAATTCATTTTATATGTTTCGCCATGTAAATTTATCCAGTAGGACTGCAACAACATCCTAAATCAGCCTAGAATGATGTAATATTGCATCGCATTGTATAATACCATCATGCACACGTCTTCCAGAGTTGATGGCATCATTTTCTGATGCAATGCAATACTACTGCCAGGCGGCTGCTGAAGGAAGCTGATGTCAGCAGTGTGCTATATAAAGCCCTGTCAGAAAGGATGAGCATTGAAAACATTTCAGACTTTATGTGAGACAGTTTAAGCTACTGTTCCATAGAACTGTTATTATTTTATCCATTTAAGCACAATACAGAACATCATGCCTCGAAAGTGCGTTAATAGAGTGGACAGTTTCTGCTCTATTTGTGGGGAAGTGACATTTGCCAACCAGAAGAAAAATATCACTTCTCAAGTGAAGAAGGCTTATCATCTTTACTTCAGATGCAAGGTTGGTGACCAAGACAAGCCTTGGGCCCCACATCTATGCTGTGCTACATGTACAACACAGCTTTCACAGTGGTTAAATGGCAAAAGACCATCAATGCCATTGGCAGTCCCCATGGTGTGGAGAGAGCCAAGCAACCACATAAAAGACTGTTCCTCCTGTTTGTTTCCTCCTCTTTCTGGCGGAATAACGAAGCCAAAGAAGTCAAGAATAGTCTACCCAAACATTCCGTCTGCATTGAGACCGGTTCCACATGGTGAGGTATTTCCTATTCCAGAACCTCCAGCAGAATATTCTTTTGATTCATCTGATGAGGACAAAGGTGAGCCGACCTGTTCTTCTCCTGTTCCATCAGCATGCAGTGATCCAGATTTTCACTGTGGTGCTTCATCAACCCCACACAGACTAACACAGAAAGAACTAAATGACCTGGTTCGTGATTTGGACTTACCCAAGAACAAGGCAGAATTGCTAGGATCAAGATTTCAACAATGGACTCTTCTAGAAGAAGATGTCACAATTACTTTCTATCAAAAGCGCCACCAGCAGTTGGAGCCTTTCTTCAGAATACTCTGGTATTCTGTTTCGATATTGAGGGCCTCATGAATGCCTTAGAAATCACTCATGACCCACAAGAATGGAGACTATTTCTAGACTCTTCGAAACTGAGTCTTCAGGCTGTGCCTTTGCACAGTGGAAACCGTCTTCCATCTATTCCAGTAGTGCATGCTGTCCACATGAAAGAGACATACAATAACTTAAAGCAGCTACTGAATTCCATTGAGTATAACAAGTACAGCTGGCACGTCTGTGGTGATCTGAAGCTAGTTGCCCTTTTAATGGGACTGCAGCAGGGATCTACAAAATACATGTGTTTCTTATGTGAGTGGGATAGCGGAGCAAGTGAATTGCACTACTTGCGGAAGGAATGAACTCGCAGACAAAATGTAGCAGTTGGAGAGAAGAATATCCAGCACCCAGCTCTGGTCAAGGCTCAGAAAATCCTGCTACCAAACTAGGTTTGGTGAAGAATTCCATGAAAGCCATGGACCGGACCTCGCCAGCTTTCTGATACCTGCATGAAAAATTTCCTCGCTCAGTGAAGTGAAGATTAAAAAGGGAGTTTTTGTGGGTCCTCAGATTCGAGAGCTCTTCAAAGATGACTGGTTCAACAACTTGCTGCAGGGTGATGCGAAACAAGCATGGAATGCTTTTCGCCTAGTGTCTACAAACTTTCTTGGCAATGTTAGGGCAGAAAACTACAAGGAACTAGTAGAAGACATCCTGATGCAGTATCAGAAACTTGGCTGCAATATGTCTCTAAAGATCCACTTCCTTCATTTCCATCTGGATTTCTTCCCTAAAAACTGTGGTATGGTTAATGATGAACATGGCGAATGTTTTCATCAAGATATCACATCAATGGAACAAAGATACCAGGGAAAATGGTCCACTACAATGCTGGCTGACTACTGCTGGACACTCCCCAGAGATGCTCCTGAACAGCTGGACAAGAGACAAGCGAAGAAATCTAAGAAGTAGTCTATGACTTGATTTTTTTACAGGTATTAACCGTAGGACTATTACTGTTGGCATGCATTTCGTGATGTAAACATCCATTCATTGCAGATCACAAAATAAGCTGGAGCCAAAATTAGAATTTGACTGTCATATTTGTGTTGAGCACATACAAATTGATAGGAAATGACTAATTTTATTTCAGAAACAAGACTTTTGTAAAAATTTGTTGACCGGTGAACATCAGAGCGTAGCCTAACCTACCTAAAATGTGCACAGAATACCTACATTTGGACAAAAATCCAACACAAAGCTTATCTTATAGTAAATAGAGAGCTGAATGTCTCGTGTAATTTAAAACCAGAATGGTTGTGTGGGTTCTTATCATTAATTTACACAGCAGAAAGCACCCTGAATTTGAAGGGTGTTTGAACCATTGAAAATTTAGCTGCTTGATGATGGGGCTGCTGCAGTAACAAGGTTATCCATGTATCTCTCTTCTGAAAAACTCAGGATTAGCTGGTAGAAGCGGGTCATGTGGCTTATGGGGAGCTGTTGCTCTCTGCCACTGCCAGCCTCACACTGCAGTATTGTAACACATTTCACTAGCTGGGAAAAGGTCTTAGCCAGAATTTTTGTTGTTTAGCAGGTAAGTCAGAATTCCATGATTATTTTTAAAACATACTTTCCTAGTCCTCTGTGTTTTCAACAATTTCTGGTACATTGATAAACTTCTAGTGTACAGCACTTGTTCAGAAAATGTGGGTGAATAAGGAACTACCTCTCTTCATCTGTACTTTTTTGTACTTCTATGAGTAGAGAGCCCTGAAATGATTAAATGATTCATACCCATCAGTTTTCCATAAACATGTGCTGATAAAGAATTTTTAGCCAATAGTGTATTAATTGTGGTTTGTTGGTTCATCTAGTTAACGAATTGTTTTAATGATACAGGAGTGATTGTTTAAATCTTTTTTTTGAATTGGTGGCATCCCTTTGATCCATGACCTCAGACAGCCTTCCTAATCCTGGCCACCCAGTTTGTTAGGCTTAGTCATAAGAAAGAACAGAAGAGCGTTGAAAACGTAACCACACTACAACCCTTGTGGGGAAGCGGTAACTGTTGGT
The DNA here is from genome assembly GCA_004024925.1 of Scalopus aquaticus. Lineage (NCBI taxonomy): Eukaryota > Metazoa > Chordata > Mammalia > Eulipotyphla > Talpidae > Scalopus > Scalopus aquaticus. The sequence goes on from PVIJ01006154.1 coordinate 46,325, forward strand.
TCAATGTAAATGACTCTCTGCTGCCCTCTGGAGACCAGTGAAGGATACAGGTGCAAGTACTTTTTCAGGACCAAGTTTTTACATATACTTAAACAATTTCATGTGTGATATTACAGTATCTTATTTGAAGAGAAAAGAAAACATTTTGCAAAATTTACACCCAATTTAGTTAAATTAAATTTGGTTATTTTGGTTTTTTGATTATTAGTTATTTTGGTTTTGGAAATGTTTCAGCTCAAATTCAGATGAGAGAGCAAGTTAGGTATTTCAAACGAACAGAGATGTAATAAAGGGATTTAGAACCTTGTTTAAAAAAAAAACCCTCAGAAAAGTCAAGAGAGGCTAGCTTTCAGCTTAGTAAACAATTTTTAATAGCATTTACTGAATACCTTTTCCATTTCCATATTAGAAGGTAAACATACTAAAATTTTTAAGAGTTTACATGAGCAAAAATCAGTTCAAAGTGGAGGGCACCAAACCAGAAGTGACTTTTATAAAGATGTGGAAGCAAAGCAAAGAAGCTATTTGATTAGTTACCATGTAAGCATTTCACCTATTTAAAAAATCCTCTTTGACTATTTTTGATTGGCTTTCTTTAGGTTTTCATTTCTTAGTCATAGGTAGAAGAAATCTCTTCGGGTGACATAGTAAGGGGAGAAGAATTTTAACCTTTGTTCAAAAGTATCAGGCACACCCCCTATCCTTTAAAAACAGCCATAAGAATTTCATTCCCTCAAATCCAAGCACCATCCTCTCCTTTCCCAAAAGGAAACTGAATCAAATCATTGCTCTGAGTGGGTGTTCTTTTATCTCTGTTTTCTTTTTTTTGTGAGGAAATTCTGGGATGGACAAAGAACACTTTGGCTATCTGTTGAGTGTTGGGGGTAGTTTGGGAGATAACGGGAGCTGAAAGATGTTTAAATAGAGAAGAGGGTGCAGAGGTATTGAAAGGGCCCTGGATAAACTTTTTTTTCACTGCTCTGGGTAGACATCACTGCCTGAACTTGATAGAAGCCTGGATGGACCTTCAAGGATTCTTTTGTCTTAGGTGATGGCCTCATATTAGTTATACAAACATAAGGGAAGATGCTTGGGGAAACAGACTCTTTTTCCCTAGGCAAATAATTAATGAAAATGGGACCTCCTTGTTGGCACAGGTGTTAAGTCTCAGCACTATGTAGCTATGAGCAGTCATTGCAGCAGGAGTTAGATCCTGGGACAGGGAGCTGACCCACATGGCACAGCAGACCTCTCCTGCCTTACCCACTGCTCCCCTCAGCCTTACCCACTGCCTTACCCACTGCTCCCCTCAGCAGTGTATTTCTGTCAGTCCTCCTGTTCTGCTCCCCACTCTGTCTCTGGTGAATCCTCTCACACACAACCCCCTCCCACCCCACCCCCACATACACCTCTGGCCTACAGCTCTTGTATGTATAAACAGATAAATCTTTTTTTAAAAGAAAGAAAATGGAAGCTGTGGTCACCTCTTACTTATGGTGACCAAGGCATGGTGCAAAGTGCTTCACGTGCATCATCATATTCATAATGTTTCCAAGAAAGGCTAGAGCTACATGCAAATGGATGACTGAAAAATGCAAGGTTTATAGCTAAGATTTATTTCAGTACTTATCTTTTTGGTGCTACTATGAATGTCATTCAGAACGAAAGGTGAATGGAACTAATTCCTCTTTTACATGCTATCATTCAGATTTTCCAAGAAAACTCTGGTGTTCATTTCTCCTTTCTGGCTAAGACCCCAGCTCTGGACTCCCCAGCATCCTTTACACCCCCTTGAAACAGCTTCTGGTTTGCTAGGACTCTCGTAACATGTGACACAAACATTAAGGAAAACCACTAGGAGAGAGGCTTCTTGGTGGTGTTTTTTAAATAATGGAAAATTCTGGCAGCACAAAGAAAAGTCAGTCCTCATTATTCTAGTGACAGGCTGTTAGGAGCACAAGGTGGGAGGAAGCTGCCTCTGCTCATGTATCTTTTTATGTTAATTTTTCATAAAATAGAAATAGTGCAATTAATAAATTAATAATAATAGTTAATAATACTTTGAAGTATTCAGAATGCATAGATACTTTTATTTTTTTAAGATTTTATTTATTTATTTATTTATTTATTTTTGCATAGAACTAGGGTGTAGGCCAGAGGTGGTGGGGGGAGGGTAAAAAGAGGGTTCACCAGAGACAGAGTAGGGAGCAGAACAGGCAGATCTATTGAAATATACTGCTGAGGGGAGCAGCAGACAAGAAATATGTGGATCAGCTCCCTGGCCAGGGATTGAACCCAGGCTGCAGCGGTGAAAGAGCTGAAATTTATCCCCTAGGCCACCAGAGAGGCCACCTATAGATACTACTTTTAAAATAGTGAACTAGGGCCTCCCTGGTGGCTCAGTGGGTTAAGCGCAGGACTATGGAGCTATCTGCAGCCACTGCAGCACGAGTTTGATACCTGGCCAGGGACATTCCCACATGGCGCAGCAGACCTCTCCTGCCTCGCCCGCTGCTTCCCTCAGCAGTGTACTTCAGTAGATCTGCCTGTTCTGCTCCCCAGTCTGTCTCTGGTGAATCCTCTCACCACCCCACACCTCTGGCCTACACCCCAGCTTGTATGCATAAATAAATAAATCTTTAATAAATAAATAAATAAATAAAATAGTGAACTAAAGATATGTAATATTTCAAGTACAGTTTTTATGAATGTAGACAACAGCAAATAAATACAAAAATGCATACAAATGTAAACATTGAAGTCATAGTTCTAATATAAATTGCTAGCTAATAAAATAAGTGTTGCTCAAAAATAACAGATTATATGTATTAGAAGAAAATGTAATCTCGAAAACATGACAATTTTTTTGATCACTTAAGAATGTGTGATTTTATGGGGGAAGACTATACAGGTGTGGGCATAGGAGATCTATGGGAAATCTCAATACCTTCCTCTCAATTCTTTCGTGACCCTGAAATTGTGATTTTTAAAAATATTATCTTTTTTCTAAAGATTTATTTGTTTATGCATACAAGAACTGGGGTGTCATCCAGAGGTGTGAGGAGGCAAGAGGATTCACCAGAGACAGAGTGGGGAGCAGAACAGGCCGATCTACTGAAATACACTGCTGAGGGGAGCAGTGGGTGAGTCAGGAGAGGTCTGCTGTGCCATGTGGGAAGCTCCCTGGCTGGGAATTGATCTCATGCTGCTGTAGCTGTGGATAGCTTCATAGTGCTGAGACTTAACCCTTTGAGCCACCGGGAAGGCCCTAAAAAATTATCTTTAAAAAAGGCTTGATCTTGGAGGAAAAAAGGTATTAATAATAATATCAAACCAGAGAAAAATTTTATACAAAGCTTGCTACCTTCCAAGAAGTCTTTTCCTTACTGTCATTCAGTGGGCAAAGGGAACATTTTTTTTGTTGTTGTTGACTTCAAATATTTTCCCACGATGCCTTCACATCTTCAAATAATCACATCTCCTTTTTGATAACTATGAGTAGAATACAAAAAAAACTTTCTTCATTGTTCAGGCACTGCAGCTGAACACTGCACTGAAGCTGTAGTGTTTGTTTCAAGGAAGCCTTTCTGGTTTGTCCTCTACTCTCATTTTTCTCAATATAGATGACCATCTGATGCATAATTATACAATCCACCTCAAGATGGTCGCGTTAAAAAATATTTTTGTTAAAAGGGAAAATGTTAAAATTGCTTTTAAAAGTCTCTGAATGGGGAAAGTATTCTCAAACAGAAGCCTTGAGCTGTTGATCCTCATTTTCTTCTACCTCTGAGGACTGCAGAAGAGTACTGACATTTGATTCCAAATTGTAATGCAGAGTATACTACTGGGTGTTAAATGATTTTTATTTCAGATTTTTAAAAAGTATAACAACATTGTGCAATAAAATACCAGCATCTTGGTGTATGGAAGGGGTTAAATTCCCTAGACTCTGGCTCATAAAACCAGTGTGGAGTGTGCCCAAAGGCAAGTGCATCTCCTTGTATTGTGAGCAGGTCCCTGGCATTATCTGGGGCACTATTAATGGCTCTATGTGGAAAAGAAGGTGAGAAAAAAACTGCCTAGGTGAAACAGCAAAGTCAAAGACTCTGAAAGAAAAGAGTCACAAATCAAGTCACCCCAGTCACCACAATGCACGGTGCACCTTCCCTCTCAAGTCCGCCCTTTCTCCTTAGCCCTCTGATCTCGGTGTGGGGCACCACATCCCACGCTGGGGAGCTAAGTCTTTTCTGGTGCTGCACACCTCCATCCTACCTTTAGGTATTCACCCCCTAGTGAGATCACACCCCCCCCTCCTCTCCTTGAGTGTGGGTAGATTTGGGACTGCTTCTAACCAAAGGGGCTATGACTGCATTCCTAAGAATTAGCTCCCATTTGGGGGAGTCTCTCTCTCTGTGGGCTCCGAAGAAAGAAAAGGCCATATTGGGGAATCACAACATTCAAGGCCAAAGTACTGCTGGTGACTCCTAGAACTGAGGGCTGATTCTTGTCAACAAGAAAGAAGCCCTCAGTCCTGCTTCTGCAAGGATATGAATTCTCCCAACAACCCGAGTGTACTTTAAGCAGGTCCTTCTCCCAGTCCAGCTGCCGCTGAGACCTTAGCTCTAAACTGACACTTCCATGGCAGCCTTATCCTTAGCAGACCTACCTGGGCCCTGCTGAACTTCTGGCTCACACTGACTGAGCTAGTTCATGTCTGTGTTTTAAGCCACAGAGTTTGTGGAAAACTGTGACACAGCATAGCTAACAAATGCACGCTCATTTTTAGTAAGGATTCTGGTAAAAATCCTACCAGTTTTTTACCTCCCAAATCCATCTTCATTATCTTGTTACTCTACCAGTTCAGTGCTTGCTTGGCCTGTAGCTGTTACCATCTTACTTGTCTGGTCTCATTAACTCGGTTAACTGCTCTGGGCAGTAAATGAATCATCTTTCGAAATACAAATCCCATCACATCCTACCCCTTATTAAAACCCTGCAGTATCTCCTCCATATTTTGGGGATATTTAAGCCTCTAGGGTGTCCCAGAGGTGTCTTATCTCTCCATTCTTATCTCCTTCCACTCCTAAGTGAAAACTTCACCCTCCAGCAGCCTGAACTACTTGGGGTCACCAGCCTCCCTCCCCACGCCTCCTTCATGAGTCACCTCCGGGGAATGCTCACATAATGCCCCTTCTGGTGCAATGCTCTTTCTCTCCCAGATAACTCACACACTGGATAGTATCACATTTGCCAGCTTATGACTGGTCTCCTCACTAGACTTTTTGTTCCCCTAGATCAAGGAATGAGTCTTATTCATCTTTGTGCTCCACTCCTAGCAGAGAGCTTAGCACATAGTAAGCATCAGACAAATGTTTGTTGAATAAAGGACTGAATATAATCAAGCAAGTTGCCAAGAGCATGTGCTCTTCACCGTTGTACTAGAACTACAGTACTAGAACTACAGTAAAAACTGCGGAACAGGCAACCCATGATAATGAGGGCTTTGACTGATTTTCACTCGGGTGTGGACTCATCCATCCATTGTCTGAATTTGTAGCAGAAACAAAGTCAGTCCTCACATTCTAGTTGTACGTAATCTGGTGGTCCTAAGAGATAAGAAACTTAAATATAATGTGTAGTAGAAGTTTGTGTTTGATGGTGCCTAACTCTTCCCGAGGGCTTGGGAGAATAGTTTAGGGATACTTTCAAGAGAAAGTGATTCCTGAGCCAGCCCTTGAAGGTGATAAGTATTTGGCAAGCGGTAGGAGATAGGAGGAGGTAAGGAAGTGGCTTGTTTAACAGCATCAAAGCACAAAAGTGCATGGCTCAGTGAGGGCGCTGCAAGTGTTTTGTTTGGTCTGGAAAGAAGACAAGAGGACTGGAGAAAGCAGAGGTGACTCAGAAATGAAGCTAAGCAATTGATGTTTTTTCTCAAAGACATCAAAGAATCATTGTAGAATTTTAAGCATTTTTCATGACATGTTTAGATTTGCAACCTTGAAAGATAAATATTATTGGAGTGTTTATGAGACTTGATAAATAGTAATTCTCTACCCCACCCAGGTTCTGAACTGGTTGAAAAATAAAGTCAGGGAGTCAGCAGATGGAGATGATCTATTTTACTAATGACACAGGCTACTCAATGCTAAACCCCCAACTGTGGCAGACTTCATCCCCATCACAGGCAGCAATGGTGTGGGGCAGGGTTCTTTCTGCCAGAGGAGGACAAGTACTTCTGCCGGGCCTGCCCCAAAGAGAAAGGGAAAAGGAAGGGAGGGCCAACGTGTGACCAAGTTTCTTCATCCGAGGTCGTAAGTCATGAGTGAAGGATGTCAGTCCACATGGAAGGAACAACATTCCTTGAATTTTCCTTCTCTTAACACATTGAATGTAACCTTTAGCCTGTGACCAACCAGGATATATCTGAGCGTTGGGGAAGAGAAACTTACGATCAGTGCCAACTGCAACAAATACCAACCACCACTTCTCTGAGAACCTGGGGCTGCTTATGCCCCAGAAAACTTGGCATTGGGTTAGAAGTGTGGATCACTTATCTTGAACTCCGAGGTCATTTTGTGTCCAATAATGAATTTTACCTGTCTGTTTTTTCATTCCACATTATGTTCTGCTCTGTTGTCTAATATTTTCTATCAAGAGATTTTGCCCAGGAGATCAAATGATACCATAAAATTTTATTAATAATAAAAGGATAACAGAAATGCCCCTTCTCACTTTCAAATGCCAAGGGAAATTTTTTTTTAAAGATTTATTTATTTATGCATACAAGCTGGGGTACAGGCCAGAGGCGTGGGGCGGCGAGAGGGTTCACCAGAGACACAGTGGGGAGCAGAATAGGCAGATTAGAAATACACTGCTGAGGGGAGCAGCGGGCAAGGCAGGAGAGGTCTGGTGCGCCATGTGGGAATCTCCCCGGCTGGGCATCGAACTCGCGCTGCTGCTTCCGCCGACAGCTCCACAGCACAACACTTAACCGCTGTGCCACCAGGGAGGCCCTGGAAATTTTTAATACAAATATTAGCTCTTCTTTCAATATCTAGGGAATTCAAGTCCAAAATAAAATTTTCTTGCCATTGTGAATGAAAATATCAAAGATGGGTTCCTCTCTCTTAGTAAGTTAGTGTAGACAGGCGATAGCTTCCGTGATGGCAGGGCCAAGCATTACATTGCTGTACTGAGCACCATGGAGCCAGTTCTCTTACTGCCAGAAGAGGGGCTACACTATGGAAAAGAGACAGATTGTAATAAATGCTGTGGTGTTGGATTGGACTTAGCAATGTTGATGTGAACTTAAGATCTTTAAATGTAGATATTGTATTAGTGAGAATTCTCCAGAGGAACAGAACCTATAGTTAGTGTGCAGAGAATGAGATAGAGCAAGATTTGTTTTAAGGAATTGGCTCATGGGTGTTTGACTGCCATGTCTGAAATCTGCAGATATAAGGTAGGCCAGCAGGCTGGAGACCTGGGGAAGTGTTGAAATTACAGCTCAAGTCCAAAGACAGTCTGCTGACATAAATTCCATCTTTCTTCTGGGACTTCAGTCTTTCTCTGTAGATCTTCAACTGATTGACAGAAGCCTACCCATGTTATGGAGGGTAACTGCTTTACTCAAAGTCTACTGATTTAAATGTTTAATCTGACTTAGCTATACCTTTACAGCAACATCTAGGCCTAGTGTTTGCCCAAGTCTCTGAATTCTTCCTTTTCTAGTTAGAAAAGGAAGCCAAGTTGAACCCCTCTCTTTCCTAATAGGTTACCAATCTAGGGGAGATCAGAACTGGGGAAGAACAGAAATTGGATGGGTAGTAGTTAGGGGGTTTTGGTTTTGGTTTGGCTTGTTCTTGCTTATTTTTATTCTATTTTATTCTTGTTATCAAAGACTTGGGGGGAAAAAAAATCTGGCACTTTCCTGATAGGTCTAAGGGGTGAGAAACTTGAGATGGAAGGCCAGATTTCAAGGAGTGGTAAAGAAAAATAGAACTGCCTCCTACTCATCGCCTCTGAGTCCAGCTTGTTCAGTAAACACAAGTAAAACATCAGAAACATTCCTGGAGATGAAGAGAAATGAACCCAATGTATTTGAGCCTTAACAATTATTTTATGAAATGTCAAGAGTGAGACTTTCTGTTTTTCCAAAGAACCATGACCCACCCTGCACTGAATTCCAGGGAGGCCCAGCCTGAGGGCCACTGGGTCAGCTCTGCCGAGTACGTGCAGCATCTCAGGGCAGTTCCTGGTGGGATTTTAAATGAGCTCCCAGGGGTGGTTTTGTTTTGTATTATAGAGGAAATGACTTGGCCAGCCAGTCAAAACCATCTTTGTTTTACTGCTCTTTAAGAGTAAAATAAGCCCATCATATTCAGAACAGAAAAATCTCCTGAGCAAGTAAATAATCAACAAAGTGACTCAAGAATAGTGTTGATAAGATATAGAGCCCCCCAACAACCATGGAAGGCAGTTAGGTGGAGAATTTTAAGACTTCCCAGAGCATGTGGCATCTGGCTTGGAATGATAAATGGTAACAACCAAATTAAATGTTGACATTATAATATTGATTGCATTGTGGATACTGTTCAAAAATGTATATGTGAATTATCTCATTTAATTTTCCCCAAAATTCAGGGACTATTATCAGTCCTATTTTATGGATGATAACTAAAGTACAGGGGGTTTAAGAAATTTGTTCAAGAACATGGACCAGAGTTGGTCTGTAGACCAGTCTGACAGAGGCTGATGTCATTCTGCTAGACTGATAGACTGAAAAGTAATGATTCTTAGGTGCAGTGGGACTCCCAAGTGCAACAGTTAGACACCTGTGGAAATGGGGGCTTCTGAGAAATGGCATGCTGAGTATCATACTGATGAAATACTCAGTCTAGGGCCTCCCTGGTGGTGGAGGGGTTAAAGTTTCAGCTCTATCAAACTATCACCAGCCACTGCTGCAGGAGTTAGATCCTGGGCCAGGGAGCTGACCCACATGGCACAGCAGACCTCTCCTGTTTCACCTGCTGCTCCCCTCAGCAGTATATCTCGGTAGATTCATCCACCTGTTCTGCTTCCTACTCTGTCTCTAGCGATTCATCTCACCGCCCCCCTCCCCCGCACCTCTGGCCTACACCCCAGTTCTTCTACACATGAATAAATAAAATGAATCTTTTTAAAAAATACAGTCTAGGTAGGAAAAAGGGAGAAGACAAGCACAAGTTAGTGACCAGGTAGCTGCAGCAAATCGAGGAGGACGCTATCTCGTATACCGTGTAAAGGGAATTGGACTTTAACCTATAGGGGATAGGCAGGGTTGTATTCTAGAAAGATTATTTTGGTCACAGTGTGAAGATTGATGGGAGGGAGCAAAACTAGAGGTTGGGAGGCTATTAAGAGGCTATTACAATAGTCCAGGCCAACAAGATGAGGGCGATGGTGGCAGTGAAACAAGGAAGGAAGGACAGATTAAACAGCTTTGCTGAGTTTGTGACAGAGTAGAAGGGCTTGAAATGACAGGAAATGGGTTTCTGACTTGCGCTGTTGCTGAAGGGCAGGGAGACAGAAAGGATGAGAGTGAAGATGGAGAGCTCTCTTTGGACCTGTTGAATTTGAGATGCCCAGCACACCCGGGCACTAGTGAAATAAGTGTGTCTTGGCCTTGGCAGCACATTCAAATTGTAACCATAGCTAAGAAGAGAAGGGAAGAATCTATCTACATAATCAATATTGTTCCTTAAAATTATCCGGTTTAAAAAAACCTTGTATTGTCAAATGAATTATCCTATCTTCACTCTTCTGATTTCTTCTACATGTTCATATACTGAATTTTTTTATCAGTGCTGTTTATCAGTATTACATTTCTAGCCAGACTCTTAATTCTATTTCAGTATAATATTTTTCTCAGTCAACCTATATTCATCATACAGCATTAGAACAATTTTGGTGTGTAAATTAACTTTTCAAAATATATGTTAACAGATAGGCTAGGTTGTACGGTATTTTCTGTATGTGCCTGAGTCCAAATGTATTAATAATAAACAAATGATAAAATAATTCTTCTGTAATTCCCAAAGAGTTCAAAATGGACTGATTTATACAGATTTCCCCCACTATCTAAATGAAAAGCATTCCTATTAAGTTTGATTTATTTGGTGGGCTACTTTTTGGGGTCTGGAAATGTTCTTACCACTAATTTATTTATTTATTTTTATTTCTTATTTATTTTTTTAAGGATTTTAAAAAAAAATTTATATATGCATAAAAGAACTGGGGTGCAGGTCAGAGGCGAAGGACGTGAGAAGATTCACCAAAGACAGAGTGGGGAACAGAAAAGATAGATCTACTGAAATACACTGCTGCGGGGAACAGCAGGCAAGACAGGAGTGGTCTGCTGGCCATGTGGGTCAGCTCCCAGCTAGGGATGGAACTCAGGCCGGCAGTGGCTGACAATAGCTTGACAGCGCTGAGACCTTAACCCCTGTACCACCAGGGAGTCTCCCTATTTATTTTTTAAATTAATTTATTTATATATATTTTACATCATTGCTCATTTTTGTACAGTGTTTGCTTCCTCCTCTCAGGTATAGTCCCCATAAAACTCTTACCACAAACCCACCCATGCACAATCACCATAGTCCCTTGTTCTTCCCTACCTTGTTTGATCCCTCTCCCTCTCCCTCCCCTCCCCTCCAACTTATCACTAATTTATATGTAATAATTTTTAAGTGTCCTCAGACCCCAAAAAATAACCTACCAAATCGGAATCTACTTTTGGACCATGGGGGAAACCTGTATTCCATAAAGATATACTGAACAGACATCTCAGGACTAATGAGAACAGCTCAGTTGAGTAACTGAGCTCCTTACACTATATGAGGTCTGTTTTGAAATCTTCTCAACCCATTAACTGGTCTATCTGGACTTCCCGGGGAAAGAATGGGGTGGGCTTTGTGAGAACAACAAGGGGCAGCGGACACTCCTCCTGTTCTTAAGTAAGCAGGGTGTTCTCTGACTCTGGATGGCATCCCGATAATTCCACCGTAGTTTGCACTGAAGGAGACCACGTCAGTCTTTCTGTAAACACCCTAATATTTGAGGAAGGTGAGTCACCAATGATAAACTGGATGTGTACCTTTCTCTGTGTTCCTTAGGACCCCAACAAAAGGCATGACCCTTTTCTGCACCCTAGATTAAGGGCAACATAGAACAGGACTGGTGCATTGCAGAACACAGCCATAAATCCCACAAAAGTAGATCTTGGATTATATAAAATGAAGCTCTGAAAAATCCTTTTGAAAAAATCCTTTATAAGCAATGTTATATAAAATTCCATACCACGTGAATTCTAGATGATGTGTCTTTCCTTATTTTTAATTTCATTTTATACAACTGCTCCCTCTAGTGGTTAGGAAAAAAGCGTGACACCCCCGCCAAGTATCTAAAACCAGATTTGGGTGACAGATTTTGGATAATTAGTTAAACATATCAAAGTAGTGGTGAAAGAAACTTAAAACTAAAAACCTAAATAAACCTAAATAAACTATAGGGAAATACTCTATTCTTACTGATAGTCAAATTACATAAATGGTTTTAGTTAGTAAGTAGTCATGATCTAACTCCACTCCTGTTTTTAAGAAGAATCTGTCAAGAGTGTGACAGGAAATGGAAAGTTTGACAAACAGTCTAAATTATACTTATGACAAAATGGAAATTGGAAAAGGGAGCTCTTCAAGTTCAGAAGCCTCATCTCTCCAAGTCAGAACTCCCTTAACATTGAAATTTCTAGATAGCAATTTTCAGGTTTAGTTTCATAGGAAACCATTATAACATAACTGTCTACCACTGCAGTTACCAGGTTATCATTGCCATATATTGATAAATACCCTTGAGAATTGTTAAAGGGGTCTCAAAAGTTTGCATGCACATGCTTGTGTATGCACGTGCACACCTGCATGCTCTTCCCTGCATGCACATGTATTTTGATTGCTGTTAGAGTTATTTTGAAAGGACTTTTCACTTTTCTCTCATATGCCAGCATGGCTGAACTGTGCAACCGTCATCAAAACACCTCCTTTCTCTTCAACAAATGAACACAACTGCTCACTGCTGACGGCTCCGAAACAGAGCTGTCATTCAAGAACGGTAGCTCTGCAGGGCTGCACTGCCCCAGTGTGCTACTTCCCTCGCTGTCACTCACTGGGAAAGCACCTGCTCTTCTCTGTGACTGACATGCAGCGTGGGCATGCATCAGAACCCCACTCCATCCCCAGTTTAAATTGAGACATCCACATACCATCCATGGGGCCTGCAATTGAGACACCAACATGGCAGAAGGGAGACTGCTCAGAAGCGCATGCAGAGCTCTGAACAGCACTTCTCAGACTTTATTGTATTTGTAGGTCACCTTTAGCTCTTGTTAAGCCCCAAATTCTGACAGTCATTTGGGGCTGGGGGTTGAGCTTCTGCATTTCCAAATGCTCCCACGTGACTGAGTCGCCTGGTCTGAGGTCCACACTCTAAGAGCAAGGCTCTAGGGCATGCCAGTTTTCAGCAATGATTCTTTCAGGCACAGTTTGGGATTCTGAACCCTGGGTACAGTGTACTGCACATTTTGTGGATGCCCACAAAAGCAGTAATGGATAAGCCATCACCTGAAGTCCTAATTTTCACAAGAAGATAGAAAATCTCTAAATTGGTAAGTTACTTTATAAATTGAAAATTCCAGACTGATCGTGAATCACTTACAATCTGTCTCAGGCTTTAATGTAGCTTTAAGTAGCAACATCAAGTTAAACACCTTTTAATGATCTCTATCCTTCTTAACCTTGGTTTATTAATGCAGTTCATTTTGAAGAAGTCTCATGGTCTAAGTAAGCCAAAACTCATGGTGTGGGCAGATGGTGGAAGGAACACCATCACAAAACCTGTCACTCAGAGTGTAACAGATGACCGTAACAGCACAGAACTATCCCTTTGTTCATTTTGCTAATGAGTGTCCTCATTGCTCTGGGAGTCTGAATAGTTAATTACTTGCAGTTCCTACAGCTGACAGATGGTGGGGACAGAGCTAAAGGTTAATGTCACAGGAAAGGGATAGTAGCTAGATGTGAGGAGGAAAACCCCTGAGTTGGATGTGTTTTCCTTGCTGTTTCCTGCTTTTATACAAAATTTTTAGAAAACACTTTTAGGTGTTAGCTTCCACCTCTTATAAATTTTATACTTCACTTGATTCATTAAGTAGTTCTTATTTAGTTTATAATAAGGGTGCCTAGGTAATCTACTGGGAATGTTCATAACCTGCCACGCTTAGAAAATGAGAAAATGTATACTTACGTCTGTAAAAGCAAATATTATTTGTTTGTTTTTTGAAAAAAAAAAAAAACCTTTTTAGTCTGTAAATACATTCTGTGATGATCTCAGATAAAACAATGTGGGACAAGAAATGAATGATTGGGATTTTTCCTTTGCTAAGAAAACAGTTGTTAACTATTAGATTAGTTTTTATTAGTTAAAAATGAATTGGCCTCAAATGATTTAAATGGAAGGGTGAATCAAAGATGTGAAGATTTGCACTGGGCTCAGTGCAAAATTTAACATTATTTTAAAAATTAACTCAGAAATAACATTTTATTAGTAAGTAAATCTGTTTTATAAGAGCTTATGAATATATTATATAGTATAGTAGCCACTTATTTTTTTGAAACCTTATGATCACAGAGGCAAATATTTTAATAATTTACTTCCAGATATCTCTTAAAGTTAAATAAAAGTACAATTCCAAAAGGAAACCATTATTCGGAGGAATGATTTTGGTTTTGAGGGGAAACTTTATTCTCATGTATTTGCAATCATAGCGTGCTACCAGAAAGAATGGTTATAATTTATCAGATGAGGCCTTGAAAGTTCAAAAGTAACTTTATATTAATTTTGAAGCAAGGCATATAAAATCTTCATCTCTTCTAACATAGTAATATAGTGACTTTTAAGCATGCACTAATATTTTGAGATTGCATAATCAGCTTAACAGTTTAACATCATGAAACAAAGTTCAGCATGAGCTTTCCCATTGTACTACATCTTAATTTTTTTCAATGTGTGGCAGTAAAATCTAGACAGCCATAAGCAAGTATATTCAGATGTTTTCAAAAGCTTTGAAACAGACAAGAAGAAGAAGAAAAGAAGAGTAGCTGTCCCGATAAGCTTCTATTGCGTAAGAAAAAGCCTCTCCCATAATGGACATGGCAAGATTTAAACAAAAGACGCACATAATAAAAATGTAAATGAGTTTGCTTTACTAAAACTATAACTTTAAAGTCTTTTGTTGCAAGTTATCCTGAGACCTTCTTACAAGGTAATCACTGTTTGCATAGAGATTGAAACCAAAGTCTTCAATAGCATTAAACGTCCGCACAGCCCCAGTGTGACAGGCATGCAAAGCCATGTTAATGTTCAGAATATGAATTGCCTCTGGGTGGCTCCTCCACCAAGCAGAAAACCAACTGTGTAGATATCCGTGTGCCTGATGGACTCCATGCGGCTCCCAGCCTGAAAACGTCACCACTTTGACAGGTGATGTGCTCCTCATGACACTGGCAGCACTGACACTGGGAAATGCCACAAAGGCAACAAGCCCCCCTCCTTAGCCATGCACTTTGCCACCCCCTGGCGCTGCCCGGCCACAGTCTCCCCAGCCTGCCTAGTTACAGGCGGACAGCACTTCAACACACACAGAGGGAAGTGTGGGTGGAGGGGCCCCAGCTGCCTCCCCGGCCACAGCCTCCATAATGAATTGACCTGAATGATGAGGGCGCTCAAACAGTATGATATGCATTATTCCTGTCAATAAAATGTCCCCATGTGCTGTGGTCTTTGTGCAGAATGTACTGCAGCTTTTCTTCCAGCAGGCTCTATTTAGTCTCCTTCCTTTTTACTATTCATATTATAAGTGTGTAATAGAATTCAGAAAATTATATGATAGCTCTTCTGTATCTGTATTGTCTTGTGTTGCATATTCAAATCCATGGCTCCCTGCTTAGAAATATGGACTTCCCTGTCTTTCAGGACTCTTCTTTGACCACAGAGATCAGCCCTCCAAAACAGACTCTACGAAGGAGGAGTTTGGCGTACAAAGAAGAAAATGAGACACTGCTTCAAACAATTTCAGAACTCAAGGAAGAAATCCAACTCATTCTAAAAGAAAACTCAGATTTAGGTAACATTTTAAAGTCATTCTGTAGAAAAATCTATGCATTTGGGGACTTTTGTCAAATTCATAGGTATTTTTTGTCTTTTCCAAACACACGTTTGTTTGGTTATTTACATCAACTTGCTAGCCATCTTTGATTTTCATTTACGATGACATTCCTTGCTTGGGACAGAGCATATACTTTGCTTACACTCCTGAGCCACACTATTTTAATGCAAGTTGAAAAATAAATAAATAGAAGCAAACAAAGCCAAGCATTGGCTTTTGCTAGAAGTATTAATCAGTGCTCTATTTCACTTTGAAATATTATTAATAGTAGCCTTCTGTTAATAATAGGATTATTAATAGAATTCATTTCCTATGCTTAATTATATATCTAAAATTTGTAGTATTTAAATAGTTAAGCTGACATATTGGAATATGCTGTTGTCATAACAGAGTTAGACCTCTGGGAAAATATGCTGCTACTTATTTACTATGTAGGTTATTAGTTATTTTTAATGTTCATACAAATTTTCATTTATGTACTTTATATCCCTCTTTTACATACCAGAAACATTGGTAAAGTTGCATTTAATCTCCAAAGTTAAATTGCTTTCAAGTGTATTTGCACTATCTTTGTATTTATGTTAATTATAGAGCAGTTCCCTTTAATCTGCAATATGGCAAGTATTGAAATGAGTTAGCAAAAAAAAAGTTGACATGATAAACTGATAGTCAGATATACTAAAACATCTCTTCAACATAAAAATTATACTCTGCCAGTATAGCTTTGTTTCTCTTCTGGTGTGGTATAATAATGCTTTTTCAGGTTTTGGTTGCTCTTACTAAGTCATAAAGTGCCACCTGCTAAAGCACATTGTATTGGCTGTGACTAACAGCAAAAACGTCCATTGCTGGTATTGATGAAAAGCTTTCAACCCTCAGCCACACTTGGATCTTGAACTTAGTTCTTAATCCCTATCTGACCAACCATCTGAACAGCAGGAAGAAGGCTGTGAATGTCAAGGGCAGTTGTGAAGGTCACAGTCCTGCTAGGACTTGGGTCCACCATGCCTGCCAGCGGTGTAACCGCTTGCCCTGAAGCAGGCAGTTTGAATACAGGGGCATAAGCTTGTAATTTCATGGTTGGTCTCTCTTTCTTTTTGTTTACAGAAGATGAAATTATAACTCTGAAAGAGAAGGCAGATAAGGATCATCTGATTATTCAAAAGGTACTGTAACTTCTTTACATTGATGAATGACTCTTTTAAATTGAAATAGCAGCATAATTGGTGAAATAACACTGTGTTCCCCTTGCCTCCTGGTAGAGAAAAGCTGATTTCTGTATTTAATCTCTCCCATTATATGGGCCAAAGTCTCTAGTAAAGAATAAGGAGCCTGTCTTGAAAACGAACTCATGTAAAGATACTTCTTTTATTTGGGATGAGTTGAATGTCTACCTTGTGGACAGTAAGGAATGAAAAGGTTTATGACTTAAGGACTCCAAAGATGGGATTGTGTCTATTTATGTTCATTTTTCGGTAGATAAATGATTGGGGCTTGTGTTATCCAGAAAATTTCTGTTTAGAACAGGGAATTCTTTTGGTGTCACAAGGATCAAGATTTTCTCATGTATTCAATGTGGCAAGACCCAGAAGTTTCTGGCCTCCACATGAGTCCTGTTTTGTGCTGTCTTGGTTCTTTGAACAGGTCCGTTTTTAGCTCTCAAAACACTTTTACGTGATGGTCGGTTTTCCTTGCCCTTATGTAGTCCGCACAAGGGCAGAGACTGCATTCTCCAGGTTTCTGGGTTATTCCCAGTGTCCCACAGACTTAAAATTACTCGTAGAGTAATTCATAGGATGAGAACATCGTTAGAGTTCATAAAATTTACCCATGAAAAAATAGATTCACATCTCGAAATTATTCAAATAAATATAAATGCTTTCTACTTGCTGCATCAAGTATCAATTTTTAAATGAAAATTAATTAAATGAGGTAAAATAAAAAATTCATTTCCTCAGTTGCACTAGCTGCATTTCCAGTGCTCCCTTGCCACACGTGCCTGGGTTTATGTTTAGATTTTAACTTTATCTTGTAAGTTGAGGAATTTCTAAATCTGGTAAAATTACTTTCAAAAACTATGTTTTAAAGAAAATGATTTCAGTTGGGAGATGTTTTCTCTGATCACTGAATCCATCACAGGGCTTCATAAAGTGATCTCATCTCATGCGTGCTTCACCTGCTTTGCCATGGCGACTGTGCTGACGCCATTCCTACAGAAAAAACAACAGGCTCTACAAACAGACAAGTTTAACCTCTTTTACAACAACCTCGAAAGTTAAAAATGAAATCTCAGCTTTCTAGTTTCACTTAATCACATACAAGAGAACATCGCAGTTGATTTAGATAATCAGTCTACACTGTCCCTGATACAAATGAATTGTATGCACTTCCTATCTTCTGTGAGGAATTCAAGAAGAATTTCAAGCTAACAGTGTCCCGATTGAGCCACTATTGGAAAGAAGCACGCCTTGAGAGTGGTCAGCTGTGAGCTTAAATACTTCAACTAAAATTTGTCTTTGCTTTCTAGAGCTATACTGCCAAGTAGAACCCTAGCCCTGGGGCTACTGGACACTTAAATTGTGTCTAATGCAACAAAGATAGTGAATTTTTTATCATTTTTAATTTTAATTATTTTATATTTAAATTAAAAAGCATATACACTTGTTTCAGTTATTGGAAATCTTTATGTATATTTTTAATAATTTAGGTATGTAAATCTACCTTTCATCTGTAAATTTAGTAAAATCTAAATACAGATTCAATATTTCCAGTGAATATTTAGCCCCTAACTTAAGATGTTCTATAGTAAAAACTATACCCTGGCAAAGAACTCAGTATAAGAAATGTGAACTAACAATTTTAAATATTTATTGGTACACATTGAAATGATGATATTTTAAAATATGTATTAGAATGTATAAAATGTATTATTAAAGCTCATTTTATATTTATATTTTAACAGACTACTAAAATGTTCAAAATTTTATGTATATGCATGAGTCAGATTATATTTTTATTGACAGCTCTGTTCTAGAACCCTAGCCTGATCATTTTTCAATTCTTTTTCCTTTTATGCACTGACCACCACACAGACACTGAGCACAGGCTTGTATTGAGCAGAAGGAAGCTGGGACTTTGGGTTCCTGTTGCATTTCTGCAACTCTACCCCTTTGGTCAGTTCCTTATCTCCTCCTTCCTATTTCTCACAGATTTACTGTGTAGATAGAATAAGATAATGTACATGAAACTGTCAAGTGGAAAGCAGATCAGTTGTTGAACAAGCGGGAACTGATATTTACTGGTTTGTTTCTAATATCCTTCACAAAATCAATTCATTCAACAATGTTTATTAGGCACTTTTTAGTGCCAGGCACTATGCTATGGCTGAGATAAAAAACTACATGTATATGAATATATTCCTGATACTCCTGTAGATGAAATCAGTTCTAGGAGGAGGGAAAACCCATAGGGCAGTGTGATCTATATAGTGTAATAGAAGTATATGCATAGAGGATAGATGCCTGGTTTTAGCTGGAAGTTTCCAGAAAAGGTTTATAAAAAGTCCCATACTTACATCACACTCCTTCACTGGAGGTGATTTTTCCAGCTGCATAAGAAGGTGAGTGAGCTAGGTACAGATGTGAATGCATCAAGGTGAGAGAGGTTTGGGACTATGATTTTGTGTAGCTGGAGGATGAAGCAGGAAATCTGATGGGACTGTGGTGAGAATTTATGGTAGGACAGGAAAAGAGGTTTGTCTGGTGTGTGTGGAAACAAGCAGGAAACAGAAGAATGGAAAGGGGCAACTCAGAAACCTTGGGATAAGCCACATATTCCTTTTTTTTGGGGGGGGGCCTCTGGGTACAATTAAAACCAAGTTTAAGATGCAACTGGGTTTGCATAGGATGACCTCTTGCCATCTATCTGGACTAAGCACTATCTATTATGGGATCTAG
Source organism: Scalopus aquaticus (assembly GCA_004024925.1). Lineage (NCBI taxonomy): Eukaryota > Metazoa > Chordata > Mammalia > Eulipotyphla > Talpidae > Scalopus > Scalopus aquaticus. Next base: position 65,540 of record PVIJ01006154.1, read on the forward strand.
CAGCTATTATATTTTAATTTGAATAATCCAATAGCAGTTGAATTCTGTGTTCTAGCTCCAGCTAGATTACAACTTGCCTTCTGGGAAGAAGACTGACCAGTAGTCAGAGATTACAGCCCAGGTGTGGTCAGCAGGAGGTCGTAGAGGAGTATGGTAAGGGATCAAGGAATATTGGAGCAAGAACACTGAGATGACTCCAGAACGAGAGGTTAAGATTAGTCAGGAAAGGATAAAGCAAGTGGATGGACTTGCCATAACTGGAGGGCACATGAGAACAAGGGGTGGCAAGAGTTAGGATGCAATTGCAAAGCATTACTGCTCATGTCCAGTGGATATGAATTGCCTTCTAGTGCACTGGGGGGCTTTATGTTGGGGCAGGACCAGATTTGTGTTTCAGAAAGAAAATGAATGAGGAGGAAAATCCAGAGCCAGAGAGACCAGTCACTTGGATAAACCAGGGAAACTTAGAGTCCTGTAGCGAGCCAGTGAAAGTGACCCAGCTTCAGAAAGGGTGAATTTGAGGGCTGATTTGGCAGTAAAGCTATGATTACTTGTTAGATTGAAGGCAAGAGAGATGCTAGAGAGAGAGAGAAGTTGTGGCTGGATAACTTTCAAAAGAAAATAAAAACAAGAGTTGGGGGAGGGGTGCAGAAGACTGGGTGTCACAGAAGACAAGCAAGGAAACACTCTAAAGGACTCATTCATAGTGTATCAAACACTGCCCAGAGGTTAGGTGTGCTAAGGGCCACAAAGAGAAGACTGGACAATTAGCTTTGGCAGCAAAATGACTCTGGTGCTATTAATGAGTATCATTTTACTGAAACATCAGAAGCAGCTGAGAAGTCATGTGAATGCAGAGAGAGAGGTTGTGAGCAATGTGCAGCTCTCTGGAAATTAGGCTGTGGATGGTCAGGGAGAGGAGAGGAAGCAGTTGGGGGGGTGGACATGGGATCGAGGGAGGGATTTTTTAAGTGGTGAAACTGGGGTCTTAAAAAAGATGATGTCAATGGAAAGAAAAATGAGAGGGTAAAATTACAAAAGAGAGACCTAAGGAGGCAGGAAAATTGGGCTAATGGCCTTGGTGTTTGCTGATAATTGATACCCACAGGAAAGTTAGTGATAATTCTTTTCAGACCAAGTCTGATGAATCAACACAAAAATCTTTCCTTCTATCTATCACCCATTTGCTTTCTCAAAAGATGCTGGTCAGCCTCCTACTGCGCTCAGTCCCCAGTCTTCTCTAGCCCTGCTCCGGGACTGTCCCTTCCTAGTGAGACAATCCAGTCCTTGCTTTTTGGTGATATTGCTAGAGTATGGGCTTCCTCCCAGAGTAGCTGGACTCTTCACCTGCTGAACATTTCATTTGGATCTAATTAGCACCCACTATGCCTCCTTAATCTTCACAACTTTTCTCAATTCCATACTCCATTCTCTACACTACTTTCTAATTCAGTGAACACCTAGGACACCTGGATTTTTTTTCCTTCTGCACTCTCTTACTCTATCAGTTAGTTTACCTGTCCTTACGTGTACTCCTTTTCATGGGAAGGGACATTCTTTTCTGCACCATTCTTTTCATCCTTCTCTCTTTTGTCCTGACTCCATCTCTTCCTTCCTCCTGAGATCTTTCTTCATCTTGTGCCTTTAAAATTTCCCCTCCAGCCTACAGACACATTAAAGTCACTGTAATGGGGTGGTGCCATCGACCCTTTCAACACCTCCCCCCCTAGCTATTGCCATTTGTTGGCAATAGATATTGTTGTTCAAATATCTTTTAAAAGAAATAGCAACAGTTCCTTTTTAACTCCCCTCTTTGCTGGTTTTTCCTGTTGATAAGGTGACCATGAGATTCATGTTGCCCTCAGTCATTTTCAGTCTTTTTCTTTCTAGAATTTTTTCTGTCCATGTGACAGGACCACTCCCTGTGTTGGAGACCCCACCTGCCGCAATGCTTCTGATTTTTCACACACTTGTCCTTTCATAAGCAATATGTGCCAGAAGCTACTCCTCTTCCACGTTCCACTTGGATGCTATTCTTCGGAATCTATTTTAGACCTGGCCTTCCTTGTTTTCTCTCTCGCTGCTCTCAGACTCTCCCATAACTGGCCCATGTGACTTCCAGACCTCTCCCTCTTGCTTCACCTTTCCCCTCAACTCAACCTCTGTCTTTTCAACGTTGTCCTCATCCTCAATTTCAATGTTACATGCACCATCAAAACTTCTTCCACAGAGGGACTTCCTCTGTGTCCCCACACATCTGGGGCTATTCGCTTCTTTGAGGTCAGGAACAATGTCTTACTTATCTTTATATGTTTATTTATCTGCACTCAAAAATATTTGCTGAAAAAATAGATTTTCATCAAACCCAGTGTTTGATGACCCAGCTAAACTCATAACCCTTCCTGTCTGGGCTGTGCTATGTTCTCTGTTTAAATTAATGAAGCTATCACCGTTCCAGGTGACAAATCTAGTCATTCTCTACTTTGTTCTTCATACTTCACATCTAGTTGGGCACTCGGTCTACAAATTTCCTTTCCAAATTTTCTCTCAAATTCCCTTTCTCTGCAACAGCTTTGCCACTGTCTCAGTTGAAACCCTCATCATTTCCATTGATTTTTTTACTCCATTTTTTTCTACTTTCTTCTCTTCCCTTTTCAAATCTAGCTTCCACATTGCTGCCACAGTGATCTAATAACCTAATCTTACATGAAAAAAGTCAGTATTTTCCCATTGACCACAGTATAAAATAGGACTACTCAAAAATGTTCTGAGTGGTTTTGTTTTTTTTAATTGAAGTATAAATTGACATACAGTGCTATTTCAGTTTCAGGTATGTATCATGATTTGACATTTGGATACATTGTGAAGTGATCATCACAATAACTTCGTTTTCCATTTAGCAATTTTCTTATTCACAATACCAAATTATTGATTATAGTCTCCATGCTATACATTACATCTCCTTGATTTAATTATTTTGTAACTGGAAGTTTGTACCTCTTGATCCCCTTCACTCCTCGCTCTCACTCTCTCATACACACACACACACACACACACACACACACATACACACACACCACTCCTTCCTCTTCCCTTTTGGTGACAACCAATCTGTTTTCTGCTTCGTTGATTTTAGTTTAATTTAGTTTATTTTCAGATTCCACATTTAGGTGAAATGATAAGTTATTTGTCTCTATCTGACTTATTTCACTTAGCATAATATCCTCAAGGTCCATGCATGCTGTTGCAAATGGCAAGATTTTATTAAGTAGTATTCTATTATATATGTATACCACATCTTTATCCTTTTATTCATTGATGGACAGGTTATTTCCAGTGAATGATGTTTATATCCTGGGAACAACTGAGCACTTTCACATTTGTGGTCTCAAAGTCTTTCCACAATAACTTTTTGAAGTAGGTTTTGTTATCCCAATTTTACGGATGAGAAAAGTAAAACTTGAAGCATAAAAATAGCTTATCTACACTGACAGTAAGGAACACTATTTGATGTGAACCAACAGTCTCCTCCTTATATCATTCTGCTTTCCACTCCTAAGCAAAACCACTCATATCATCCTGAATATTTTCCCATCTGCCTTCATTTCCTGCCATTCCTGTCTTTTCCCAGTTCCTCCATTAGTCTATGCTTTGCTGTTTTGTTTGCTTTTTTCCTTCCTTTCTCCTTCTGCAACTTGTTGAGCTTCTACAAATCCTTCAAAATGCTTGTATTCTAGGAAGTTAGCATAGTTATAGGATATCTTTTTATAATTATCACTGTAATCTTATGTGGATTTTTATGCTTTTTAACTACCTGAAACTGATTTATTGGCATTTTTTCAGGTATTAGAGTCTTTTTTTTTTTTAGATTGTTCTCTTATATTGATTCTCCAGGGGAGGGGATCTAATCTAGTTCATCTTTTATTTCCAAAGCCAAACAAAATGCCTGACACCTAGTAAGTGTTCCATGTATGTTTATTAAATTAATGACCATATGAGTTAAATTGAATGAATTTTATCCATGTACATAACGCACACAACTGACAATAAATCATTTAAAATACTGAGGTAAGTTATATGAGTACAGTGGCCCCATAATATATGCTTTTGATGGCTCTTTTCAATTAAATCTGGCTTGTTAATATAGCACAAAAACCTAAAAAAAGAGAAATGGATTACATAAGAGTAAAGCAAAATGACCCTTTGGATAGACTTAGGTTTACTTTATTATATATTGCCGTCACATTTTAGAGAAGGGTGGAGTGAGGAAGGTTGTAAATAAATTGGTATTTTCTGCATATATTTGCTTGTTTATATAACTATCACAACATATTCTGATTATGTGATAATCTGTAGACATTTAATTTTACTTTTACCATGCTGAAATCCATTTTTATAATATTTAAAATCAAATGTGTTTCATTAAATACTATTGAGGTAGAATTTCACGGTTCTTATCTATCATCAAAATGTACTATTCTCTTTCAGTTAACTAATGCCAGAGACAGATTAACATATGAGCTTGAATTAGAAAAATCATCAGTTCAAGATTTGGTAAGGTGATTTACATTATCTCCTAGTAAATTTGAATTCAGAACTTTGATTTACTATGAAAGTTTTATGAACTTTATTATAACTATTTACTGTGATCTGTTTCACCTTTATCAATAATCTAAGTGCATGCACAATTATAAATATTTAAAAATTATAATTTTTGAAAACAATTTGAGTAGTACTACACCAAATATGCTTATCGTGTAGAACAGTCTTACATAAGAAATAGTATTACCATTTTAAATTGTGTACAATACTTTTGAATTTTATTATGGAAATTGAAAAACAAATATGAAAGCCCAATAGTTTTAAGAATTTGCTATTTTTAGTTACAAAGTGGCATGTGACAACAACAAAAAAAGAGCCCAGCTAGATATTTTGGCATTCTGTGTTAGTCTCATAAGAAAACACAGTCTTTTTATGTTCTTTTAAGAGAACTTTCCAGACGGCTGGTCTTTTATCAGTTGACTACCCCCCCATTTCACCCCCCGGCCAGCTTATGGTGGTGTACTTCGGCTTTCAAATGATCACCACTAGTATGTCTTTGTTACAGTAAACTGACTGTGTTTATTATAATCAAAAATAAAACACAGCTTGACTTGCGTTCTAAATGTGCTTGAAAAGAATATGATACTGTTTAGAAGAGAAAAGGTTGTTCATAGGAAATCCACACCACTTCAGATATTGAAACATTCTCTTTTTTACAGCTTGTCACACTTGGTGCCAAGTCATGACTGTTCCCCTAACTCTGTTTTGTTACTCTCAGCGCCATGTGTTTTGGGTTCCTTGTCATAGAAATTAATGCAAAACAATGCTCCTGGACTACAATAAAGCCTTCTATGAAACCAACTGGGGAATGCAGCAAAGAGAACAATTATGGTCAGCTATTCATAGTAACTGTGTATTAACAAATATGTTACTTTGAAACCTTTACTTTTAAATACCTGGCACATAAAAACTTGTCTCCATTTTTTGAGCATACTTTGTCAACTTCTTCCACTCCCACCCTCTTCTACCCTTCCTCCAAAGGCCTGGAGTTGCTTTTGAAAACAGACAACTAAACATGCCTAAGGTCATTAACGTGGACAGTGATTTTATAGAGTGGGAAGCAAGTGTTATCTTGTCAGTTTGTTCTCAACATCCTAGAAGAAATTAAACTACGCATCAGTTCGAGTCTGTACTATGACTAGACACACCCATGGGCTCTGAATTGCTTTGCCTTTTTAGTTGAACTCAGTTAACCAGTGCTATTGTATTGTGCATGGGGGAACCAATCATGTTTTACTTTGTCTAGAAGTTTGTTGTTGCTAAGCAGCAAGAGCTTGCATCACAAATCCCACAACAGCACAAGTCTTCAGCGTGCTTAGAAGTCATTTTCAGGTTCACATTTTCAGTAGAGTTTAAGGTACTTCCTGTGACCAGGGTTTCCATGGGGTACCTTTGAGCTCAGAGATCACTATTTGTCACCCTTTCTCCTGTACCCCAAGGTACTCTGCTATTCAGTACAAAAGAGATTGGCTTTGTGATTATTTGTGCCTCTTTTGTTTCTTGCTTTTTTCCAGAAACAAAAATTTGTGATTGTACCTAGATGGAGTACTGGGATTAAGTGGAGCTGACCAGAGCCATTTTGTAAAGACTTTAAATTTTTTTCATGGCAGGTTTTTTGTTCCATTCTTGTCTATTACTATTTTCCTGTATAATTTCTTTTCTGTCCTCTTAAGAAGCTAGTTTAAAAAAGAAAACAGCTGGTGATAAAAAAAAATGCGCTGTCAATAAATATAGGTAAGCAATGAATTATAGAGGGATTATATCCTTAGATCTAATCTAATCTAAAATTTTTGGAAAAGTATATAAAATAATTTTGTATCTTCCTATGATTTCCTTTGCTTAGTGATCTTCATTTATCTGTTTTGACATATAACATTGAATTAGTTTTAAGTATACAATATAATTGTTTTGTATATGTAGGTATTACAAAAAGATCACCACAATAAATTTAGCTCTATCCAAACATAAATAATTACAAATTTTCTTATGATGAGAACTTTTAGGATCTACCTCTATTAGCAACTTATAAATATATAGTATAGTATTGTTAAGTATAGTTATCATGCTGTACATTATACTCCCAGGACTTATTTATCACTGAAAGTTTGTATCTCTTGACCCCCTTTGCCCATTTTAACCCACCTCCCCACCTCCAATTCTGGGACCCAGCAATCTGTTCTTAGTATTCGTGAGCTTCGTTTTCTTGTTATTTTTGGTTTTGTTTGTTTTTTAGATTCTACATGTAAGTGAGTTAATATGGTATTTGTCTTTCTGTGTCTTACTTCACTAGCATGATGCCCTCAAGTCCCTATCCATACTGTCACAAATGGCAAAACTCTTTTTATGACCAAATAGTATTCTGTGGGAAGGCATGTGTGTGTGCACCCCAATATCTCACACTTTCTTTATCCATTCATCCATTGATGGATGACTAGTTTGCTTAATTGTTCCTGTTACTGTGAATACTGTTGCAGTGAACATGGAGGTGCAGATATCTTGAGTTTGTGCTTTCATTTCCTTTGAATATATTCCCAGAAGTGAAATTGCTGGATCATGTGCTAATTCTACTTTTCATTTTTTGAGGAACTTTCATACTGTTTTCTATAATGGTTGCACCAACTTAGATTCCCATCAACAGTGCACAGGATTCCCTTTTCTCCTCGTGCTGTTGCTTGTTATCTGTTCTCCTTTTTCATATCTTTAAGAAAAAAAATAGTTAATAAAAAATGTTACAAGTTTCACTTAGCAAAATACACCCAAAAGAAAATTACAGTACAAAGAAAATTTTAAGTGAAGGCCTCATCAATTTCTACAGTGTTACTATGATATCTCAATTTTCAAACACTTAGACTTATATCTTTTTGTTGACAGCCATTCTAACTGGTGTGAGATCATATTTCATTGTGGTGATTATTAGTAATTTTGCTGGTGATTAATGATGTTGAGCACCTTTTCATGTACCTGTTGACCTTTTGAATGTCTTCTTTGAAAAAAAAAAGTCTATTCAGAACTTCTGCCCAACTTTTGAGTTGTTTGGGTTTTGTTTTGTTTTATTTTGCTACTGAGTTGTATTATCAGATATTTGATTTGCAATATTTTCTCCTACTTCATAAGTTGCCTCTTCATTTTTTTGTTTCTTTTGTTGTGCAGAAGTTTCTAGTTTGATATAATTCCCTTGTTTACTTTTTATTTTGTTGTTTGTGCTTTAGTCATTACATCAAAAAAAAATCATTGCCAAGAACCATGGCAAGAATTTTTTTTTTGCCTATGTTTTCTTTTGGGAGTTCTATGGTTCAGTGTCATACATTTAGGTCTTTAATTCATTTTGAGATAATTTTTGTTAGCGATATAAGATAGATGTGTTATTTCATTATTTTACATGTGACTATCCAATTTTCAAAGCTATTTATTGATGTGATAATCAAATGACTGTGTAAGAAAGGGTTTATTTTTGAACCCTATCCTTTGTATTGGGCTTTGTGACTGTTTTTATGCTAGAACCACACTGTTTTGATTATGATAGTTATCAATCAGGAAGTACAATGCCTTCATCTTTGTTCTTCCTCAGAATTGCTTTGGCTATTCAGGGTATTTTATGATTCCAAACAAATTTTAGGATCACTTTACTACTTCTGTAAAAAAAAAAAATATTGTTGGAATACTGTTAGGGATTGGATTGAATATATAAATTACTTTGGATTAATACTACTCCTTCTTCCAACCCACAGAAGTGAAATAACTTTCCATTATCTGTGTGTGCCTCAATTTCTTTTCTTTTTTATTTATTTTGATTTATTTATGCATACAAGACCTGGGGTGTAAGCCAGAGGTGCACAGGAGGGTAAAAAGATTCACCAGAAACGGAGTGGGGAGCAGAACAGGCAAATCCACTGAAATACACTGCTGAGGGAGCAGCAGACAAGAGAGGTCTGCAATGCCATGTGGGTTAACTCCCTGGCTGGAGATCAAACTCATGCTGCAGTGGCTGGTGATAGCTTGATAGCACTGAGACTTTAACCCTGCACCACCAGGGAGAGCCTCAATTTCTTTTTATAACATCTTGTTTTCAGTGTGCAGATCTTTCATCTCCTTGGTAAATTTATTCCTAAGTATTTTATTGTTTTTGATGCTACTGTGAATATAAACTTTTCCTTTATTGTATAATTTATTTTTAGTGTGTAAAAATACTACTGATTTTCGGACAGAGATTTTCTGCCCCACACTTTCATTTATCTTTTTTTTCTACTCAATACTTTATTTTTTTATTAATTTTTTAAATTTTTTTTATTTATATCTTTTACATTGTGTATTCCCCTTGGGTAAGCCACCATTCATTTATCCTGAAGCTAACAAAAGAGAAGGTTCTCATCTGACAAGTACCATTATTGATCTCTTATCCTTAATAAATTTCCCATCCATACTGTCCCAGTACACCTATTTATAGGAACAATCCAGACTTGATATAGAAAGGAGTTATCATGGTGGCCCTAATATCTTATCCTGGACACACAGCACTGAGTTATTTCTATAGTTGATCCCATGCTGGGTTCACTGATGCTGAGTTCTCTCTGAGTTGTGCTTCAAGTCTGCCATTTCTATTACATGAAACGTGGCAGTGTTTGACCATTCACTAGAAGACCAATATCTTGGTAACCTGGACATTTACTATAATAAAATATATGGTTGAATTTCTGTGTTTAGGATGTGCATTTGATGCAGTTGGGTTATTCCACAGGTAGAATCTACGGTTTGCCAAGGGCTGCTGCCCTGTGGCTGAGGACCACATTGAAATTGGGGGCATTTCGATGATCTGATCCAGTTTTCAGTGATGAGGGCAAATTGTGTTTACATAAAAGCTCTTGAATAGTGACTCTTAACGAAGACAAATGACATGAGTAGTGGCCTACTGTGACCTCATCTCTATAGTCCATGGCAGGCAGGAAAACAAGTTCTACTATCCATGATGTCTCTGAATGACATCACTGTCAGTGAGTTCCTGTTCACTGGTCACTAAAATGTGTACCACACAATCTCAGATCATTACTCAGTCTTCAGAGTCTATTTGTAAATCAAAGATACAGAAGATAAATCTATGAGTAGTTGTTGTTCAGAATCCATCAGAATGGAGCACACAGACTCTTGCAACAGTTCACCCTGCCTGAAATCAGGATGTTTATAACGAAAATGCCTCTAAGTTCCATTTCTTCTTTGTTGTTCTTTCTTCCCAAAGTGTTCTCTACTAGTAAGCTCCTAATTAGCTCCTATTCATCCTTCAGGTCAGACATCAGACCTGGGGAACTCCCCTCCCTTGATTCCCTTAGACTGGACAAGGTGCCCAGCTTCATGTTACATGCGCATGGCTCCCCTCTCGTGACTCTCCTCACACTGCATAGAGATGACCTGTTGACTTGTCGCTGTTTCCATCCTATAAACTACTTGGAAGCAGGAACTGCA
>PVIJ01006154.1:75695-95357 GCA_004024925.1 Scalopus aquaticus
ATATATATATATATATATATATATATATATATATATATATATATATATATATATATATATACACACACACACATAGATATATAGATATATCTATATATATCTTAATAATAAGCAGATAACACTGTTAATACACACATGTGACACAGCTATACAATATACAAAACAACCACAATGAAGTTTCTGGTATTAATTTCTAAGCTTTATCACAGTTTGGTCTCAGGATTCTTTTGCACTCTTAAGAATTATTATGGATCTTATCTATTAGTATTTACTGTAGTTTATTTTTTTACAAGATCTTTTTATTTATGCATACAAGCTGGGTTATAGGCTAGAGGTATGGGTGGGTGAGAGGATTCACCAGAGACAGAGTGGGGAGCAGAACAGGCAAACTGACTGAAACACACTGCTGAGGGGAGCAGCGGAGAGGTCTGCTGCACCATGTGGGATGCTCCCTGGCTGGGTATCGAACTCGTGCTGTAGTGGCTTCCCACATGGCACAGAAGACCTCTCCTACCTTGCTCGATGCTCCCCTCAGCAGTGTATTTCCGTCGATCTGCCTGTGCTGCTCCCCTCTCTGTCTCTGGTGAACCCTCTCGCTGCCCCACGCCTCTGGCCTGTACCCCAGCTTGTATGCATAAATAAATAAATCTTTAAAAAAAATAAGGAAACACACAAGTGCATAAGGAACCATGTGCAAGAAACAATACAGACTAGAAATAACTGCACAGACTTCCAAAATTAGATTACTGGCAACATTTACTGTTTATGGTAGTTTGTTTCCATAATGGAACAAGTACTTGACCCTAATAAATGATCTGCCAACATATGCTTAGTTGAAATCCAAAATTACTATGGCTTAACCATTGCTGTCTACAACCCATTCTCATCATTCCCATTCTTCCTCCCCACCCCTCTTTTATTTTTGGAAGTAGAGTGTCTCTGGTAGTCTTCCTTTATCAAACTGTGATATGTTGGCTGTGTGGAGTCAGATAATTTGTCTTTTTAGTTTCTGAATCTTCAGATCAAGACAGACTGTACTCAAGGAACCTCTCTGCACTTGAACCTGGTTTAGATATGAAATGTGAATACTTGCAAAACATATCTAATAAAGCACTTGTAGGGGCCTCCCTGGTGGCACCAGGGGTTAAGTGTCAGCACTATGAAGCTATCAGCAACCACTGCAGCAAGAGTTTGCTCCCCAGCTCGATCCTGACCAGGGAGCTTCCCACATGGCACAGCAGACCTTTCCTGTCTCACCTGCTGCTCCCCTCTACAGTGTATTTCAGTCAGTTTGCCTGTTCTGCTCCCTACTCTGTCTCTGGTGAATCCTCTCCCCGCCCCCATACCTCTGGCCTACACCCCAGTTCTTGTATGCATAAATAAATAAATCTTTAAACAAAAAAGCATATGTTCATACAAAGACTTGTACACAAATGTTCATAGCAGTTTTATTTGCAAAATCTAAAAGCTAGAAATAACCCTAGTATCTATTAATAGATGAATGGATAATAAGTTATATTTTCTCTATCCTGGATATACTTACTCATCATCAAAAAAAAAAAAAAGGAATGGGTTATTCTTATGCACAGCAACAAGGATCAATCTCAAAACAGTTTTGTTAAGTGAAAGAATCTAGACAGACAGAACATATTGGTATGGCTATATTTACTTAAAATTTTTAAAAATGCAAATATACAGTGGCAGAAAGCAGCAGTTACTTGGTTTTTGTATAAAGATATATATATTCTAGAAAAATTGATATCATTTAAGAAGAAATAGAAACTCTATAATATATGAGCGACTTTAGTAATTTTTACTCAAAAATTGATAGGATAACTGAAAAGCTCTGATGACAAAGAAAATTTTCACAGTGCAATCAAATACCCTACCTAGTGGTCACTGAGGCCACGAAAAACACATTTTTAAATATCTTCCAGACATATCAAAAGTTGGTGACATAGTAAGACATAAAACAAATCTCAACATTCTTTCAACTATTGAAATGATTGAAAGAATATCCTATGACCATGATCCAATCAAGCTAAACATATATAAGAAAATCATTAGAAATCTTGAAATGTTTAAAGGAAATATTGATTGATATAACCTAAGTGGTCAAAGAAAAATATTACAGGCAAATCACAAATACTTTGAATTTAAAGATAATGAGAACACATTAAAACTTGTGAAATGAGGCTGAAGCAATATTTAAAAGAGTATTGCTAGCCCTAAATGAATATATTAGGAAAGACCAAAAACTAAAACTTTGTAATCTTAGATTCCATTTCAGGAAATTGTAAATATAGCTACAAAAAGAAAAAGGAAAAGAGAAGATGTCAAAAATAAGAGGAAATGCTAATGCTGTAGAAAATATATACAAAAATATAATGAGTGAAACCAGAAATTGGTTTTAAAAATTAGTAGAACTGACATAACTATCCTGCCAGATTCACCAAGATTTCACAGGACAGACCTACCTTCTATTCAGTTCTATCAGTAGGTGAGAGATATTTTTGAAAATTCATTGTAATTATTGTTCAGATACCAATATGATCATGGCTAGATGTATTTCTCATCATGGTTTTTATACTTTCATAATATTAGCTAGAACTCAAATTATTGGCATTACTCATCAATTCATATTATGAAAAAAATCTTAAGATTATTAAAGCATGCATTAATAATAAAGTTTTTAGTAAAATGTCTTTTTTGTCTGAAAATTAGAATTGACTTTTTAAACTTAAAATTTTATTCATCTGACTATCAATCTATCTGGAATTTCTTCAAAAAAAATCTTACAAGGTCTGGGATTTTTTGCTATTATAATAATATATAACAAATTATCAAAACATTAGCAAATAATTCACGTCTCTATATCTCTATTATTTGTAAAGCAATATACAAATGCTAATGAGTTAAATATTTATACTTTTATCTATTTCATTGTATCTATTTCATCACCACTTATGCTTTTTTGGGATATAAATTTATTTTCTCTTCTAATTCATATTCAATTTTATATTTCCATAAGAGTTTTGGCAGTCAAATAGTTAAAAAATGCTTCTCTTTTATTGCTTAAGGAAAATTTATAGGGATTTCTCCTCTTTACATTTGCAAATGATAACAGAAGTATGGGCCTTCAATTTCACAGATTGGTAAACAGAAAGAAGACCTGGAAGCAAGAAAAGTACTTGACAGCATAATCCTTAAGGTTAGTATTTAGGTTTTTATTTTTTGTACTTCTCTTAGTTTGGCTTCTGAGTTGAAGAATCTAAGCACACCATTCCAAAACTTTTTACTTTCCAACACTTAAGTTTGATGGAGAACATGCTTTAAAGTGGAGCAAGAAGGGTTACTGGGAGAGCAACAGGCCGATGGTTGGAACAGAGAGGAGGGTCATGTGTCTAAGTATTGACAGATGAGGAAACAGGCCTGGTGTGAGGAAAGGGACCCCAGGTCATCCTGTTATGCTGATTTTAAGTTTCAGTGCCCCAGAGGATTGTGGAGCTAGGAGGAAGAGAAGAGTCCATGCCCTTTAGGACTAAAAATTTCAATCCTGTGATTCCAACGTAGAACAGGAAAGGGGAAAATAAAGGGACTGGAATCTGAAGCAAATAAAAATAACCAAACTGGTTCTTTCTGTGTGCCAGTCTCAGAAACTGTCCAAGGGGGAAGAAATTGCTTGGTCCCCGATGCTCTCAGGAACTAAGGTGGGATCCAGGAGTGAAGTCATTTCAGGACCAGCTTCAACCATCGCCACTCCTGCCATCACCACTCCTGCCACCACTTCTGCCACCACCACTCCTGCCACCACCACTTCTGCCATGACTATGCCAGTGTTCACTAAGACCAAAAGAGTTAGGACTCCAAAGAAGCGGTTACTGAGGGAAGAGCAGCCACCTACGGTAAGAACTGCTGACGTGATCACACATGGTGACACTTCACCTACATAAGGGTCACTGCCCCCCTGGCGTATTGGACAGCAGCATGCTCGTCACACCCAGTATCAAGGTTGGCGCTCTCACGTCTGATTCCCCCACTCCCTGCATGTTCACTTGGGGAGGGGGGCTCTCATTACACTTCTCTGCACCAAAGTGTCCTTGTTAGATCCCCAAGCTTCCCTAAGAGGAAGTCACCGTTATCCACAGCTTGGTGTTTTATTTAGTTTAGTGACCACACCCTCATGGATCTCTATTAATTCACAAGGTAGAGAAGCCACATTCCAAGTACTTTCTAGGGTATATAATCTGTAACTCATTACTGCCCAATGGGTATCAGAAGCTTTCAGAAGATTCCCTGAAAGACTTGTAGATCAGTCTGTTTACTCATGTAGTATTCTGAATCAATAGCTGTATTAAACACACCATCAGAGAGACACATGCGTGGGGTATATGCATGCATTGCTCTGCTCATCTGCCTTCCCCAGAACAATCATGATTGTTTTTACTGGCCCAACAGCAGTACCATCGGTTTCATAAAAGGCCTGTTGAGGAGTGTCTCTGTGATGGTCCTCTCTGCATCGGCTTGTTGTGTGGGCGTGGCTGAGGCACTCTGTCCAGTGCACCGAACTGTATGCCTCTTTATGATCTGCCTATCAGGAAACTTTCTTCTGGGAATAGTATGGGAATAGTTGTATTTGTTTGAGTGCTATTAATCTGCCCTCTGGGCACTGTGAATTGTGTAACTAGTCAAAGCTCCTTCTTCCAGCTGACTTTGGAAAGCTTGGTGGTCAATTGTGACATATACAGCCAATGTACAGCACTCATAGAAATAATTTTTCCACTTGCACATTTTGATTTACCTTTTGAATCTACATGTCCCATGTTCTTCCTCCTTCTCCCGCAGAGGGCAGAATCTGTCTCTAACACATAGTATAGGGCAGAGCAGAGCAGAATCATGTTCCCCGAGTCAGCCTTCCTCCAAATGAGGGCAAGGCAAGGTCTAAGCCTCTCATGCCAGCTCACCAGGACAGTAGCTCCACGTTCAGACCCAGCAAGGAGCGGGTGGATAGAGGACAGGGTGTTACACTAGGGGAAGTCACTCTACCTGGGAAGAAATCCCAGGAAGTGAGAAAAAGCTGTTTCCTCTAGAAGCATTTTACTTTGCAGAAAGTTAAGAAGCACAGACAACTGGAAACCAATGTAATTTTCCAAGGAGAATGAAAAAGCAAAGCAAAACACCCCTGTCCTGAGGGTGCACTGCTGCCTGCTGCCCCTGGCCGTGCTGGGAAAGGGGCTCTGGTCTAAGGCTGTGCCAAGGCAGTGGCCTGGTCCTCACAGCGGCCATGGAATCAAATAGTGTCCCCCGGGTCTGTGGTATGAGGCTCTGAGAGACGGCCTGGGACACTCAGAGCAGAATCAGCAACTGGGACTGAACAACAGCCTCCAATCCGGAGGTGGCAGCAGGAAGGGGATGCCCTAGTCTTCACCGCAAGCCCAGTGCTGCAACTAAATCCTAGACTTGCACATTAGAAACCTCAGTTTACAGATCAAAACTGAATCTCCTAAGTCACTGTCATAAGGGACAGAAACACCATGTATTTTCACCCATGAAAAATGCACATAAGGAGAGACAAAGGCAGACAATATCTCTGTGTCCATAGGATTTTCTCTTAGTGTTAGTCTTTCCCTCTGACTGTTATGCTTGCTATCTTGATGTCTCCAAAGCTTAACAGTTCATTTTGTCAGCTCTGGAGACTCTGGAGTTAATGTGTAACAAGGAAAAATTCAACTGGGGGAAGACACAGATGACATAAGCGGGTGTTTGCATATTTATATGAACTGGCTTGACTTTAAAGTGAAATATATTTTTCTAGGTCACTGTTATTACTGTTGTGTTGATAACAATCCTATTATTTATAAGTGCTCACTTATATCACTTTCCCATGTGGTATATTCTGGTATATTCTTTACTATAGATTTCTCTCTCTCTCTCTCTCTCTCTCTCTCTCTCTCTCTCTCTCTCTCTCTCTCTCTCTTCCTTTCTGTGTGTGTGTGTGTGTGTGTGTGTGTGTGTGTGTTGATAATCTTCCTGTTCTCCCTTTTAAATAATATATTGAAGTAACCGTATGTCTCAAAAATTGTCTTTAAAAGGTTTTATAATATTAACTACGTGTAAATGACCACACGGAGAGCTTGGTGCAGGAACTTTTTACATCAGTCATTCAACTTATCTAATTAATCATACTTATTTTTTGAAATCTGTGTCATTCTGTGGGAACGGCACACATGCTTCACACAGCGAAGTACACACTGATAAACCCGTGTTTAGCCAGTACCCAAAATGCGATATGAACGTTGCCGTCTGATTTCCATTTATGAAAGATTTCACAACATAAAATTTGTATTTGTACAGTCTTTTGTGTAAAGTTTATTTTTTGATATCAGTAAGACATTTCATACTGAGGTTTCAAAGAACAAGGTTAAATTAGATTCCTAAGTATTGGGGTTTTGCTTTTTGTGGGGTTTTTTTGTTTGGGTTTGTTGTTTTTTTTTCTTCTCAGGGTAATTAGTTCATTAAGGTTGCACCCAGAAAATGCCTCCCTGGAAGACTTCTGAGTTTCACAGGGTGACCTGTCTGTCCTGATGGAACATATGGTAGACGCTCAGATCTGCAGAAAGCATCAGGTCCCTTCGTGTGGGAAACAGAATGTAGGACAAAGTCAGTCCTGCTCCCATTCTTCAAGTGTACTCAATACAAAGCGATTTGTACAGCATAAAAGACTTCAATAAAACTCTGGACTTTATTCTTTTACCATTTAAAAGTTGCTTGCTAGGTGAAGTATTTTTGCAATAGTTTTGCAATTATGGCCATATTCACCCTGAAAAATAGTGATTTCTTTTAAAATTATATGTGCAGTACTATAGGCTAAGTAGACAAAAGAAATATCTTTCCTTTAGGAATTTACCATGGCTCTGCTATACCACCTTTATTTGATCAAATTGCATATGGAGTTTAAAACAAACTCCACTGAAGAAGAAAGTGCTGTAATGTGTTCATTGTTTTAGTATTTCATTCTTTCACCTTGGCTTGACTTGATAAAGCAGGCAGTTAATGGATCTGCACAGCTATGTGGAAAACCAGCATTTTGCTTCCTTGACTAGCCACACAGGGTGGTAGAATAATATAGAGTTAGGACAATCCTGGACACTGGCCTGATCCTCAGAGGTTGTCAAATGATATTTAGTGTATTTTGGTAGATTATGTTGACACAAAAGAATTTTCCTTATCATATTGCTTCTTTATTCTTTAGATGAGTAACTTTAAAATGTAGAAGTAATTGGAATCATGCACTATAGATGTTCTATTTTAATATGAAAATTTTAATTTACCACTAAAAATTAATTCATCTTTAAATTCTGTTCTCAGAGAACAAAATTTAAAATCTGAGTAATATCATATTTAGAATCCAATGGAAAGGTGGCTTTTTACTTCCTACATTAGTTTATTTCTGATTATTTGATGAGTATTAAATGCTCATTGATTAATTGGATAGACTTATTAGATTAGATAAGTTAGATAGATCCTCATTATTAGATAAATCAGACAAATTTTTGATTTGTAATAATTTGGGATTGAAAATATTTTAGTGAAAATAATATTCAGTATTTGTTGCACAAATAAAAAAATGTTAAAAAAGAAGGCTTTTATTTTTGTATATATTTTTTGTTTATATAAATTTATATGTTACACCATATTTCAAGTTTTTTATCTTGTTTATTTTGTTGAGGGACACATGAGATTTTATTTGTAAAGTTTATAATATTTTAATATAATTTAACTTAAGAATCTAAGATATTGCCGTGGAAATTGGGAAAGGATAAGTTTGAGATTTGTACCACTTGATTGTGGGCCAGTTGCTAGCTCCTGACCACATGTAATATCACCTTTTTGGCAAAGATGCTATCAAGGTCAAGTGTCACTCTTGACTTCCAGGCACCCCCAGGGCAGCCATCTTACTTCTCTCCGCATGGCACTGTCTTATTCCATTTTCTGGCTGTTGCCCTATGACTTTCTCTCCAGTTCCCATTGGGAGTTGAGGGTAGTTTTGAACATCAGTTCATTTGGCCAGAGTTCTAACACTGCACAGGTATGAGTCCTACCCCCAGAAATATGAATATTTGGCATCCTCTTATTCATCATATCCGCCATTACTGCATATATCAGCTCCGCTTCTTGGCACTCTGAATTCTACCACAGGACACATTACTATGGAACTGCTTCAATATCATTGCGCAAGACCCGAGTCTAGCCTAAAGCAGTTCTATGGCTTCCGATACTGGTGGTGTTCTTGGTCACCCCCTTTAGATCCAGCTCTGCCAACCCGTCAGTTTCTCCAGTATAATCTCTCCAACTCCCAGCATTCTCTTCAAATCCTGCGGATAAATTTATGTAAGTTACAGCATATGTCAATTTTTTTTTCTTCATGAATGTATTTTCATGGAAGCCGGTAATCTTTTCTGCTTTTAATACTCCATTGCTTTCTTTTCCTCTATGTAGTCTCTGTTTGTTCATCATAAAACTGAACCTTTAAAGAAAGATTTTTGTGCCTCATTTTCATTCATCTGTCACATCTTGCTCCTAACTTACATATCCGATCAACCTTCAGTAATCAGTGATATCTCACTGATCTGTTTTAATGCCCCTCAAATCCAAGGAGTTCTTAAATTTCTCAGTCTGTGCAACTTTATTTAGAAATAAAGGTGTCCTTTTATTTAGGCTTTCTAAAATCATGAAAATAGATTGAGGATCTCCTTCACCAATATATTTGTCCCTTTGTTTAAGTTATAGTTTGTTTTGCTCTGTAGAAGCTTTTTAGTTTAATGTGTCCTGTTTGTTTATATTTTTTTTCTCTTGCTGTTGCCAATTATATACCTGACTTCCTACAGTGATCATAAACTCTAGGATGATCCAGAGTCAGGTGAAATGGCCAAGTACACAGATACTTTTGTATATGTATTTGTGAAAAAAAAATACATATATACACACAAATAAAAAATTGTAATGACTCACTGACAGGAGAAAGAGAAAGGATACTATAAAGAATATGGTCAATCTTCTGTCATAACAAACTTTGGTTGTTTATTCTTAATTTAGACGATTATACTTATACTTATTAGTTTTTTTAACATTTTAAGTGTTAAAAGTGGAAAACATTTAAGATTCATAACTTTTGTTTAAATGAACCTTATTTCCTAATTATATATTTTTAGTTATAAATATATGTACAAATTCAGAAGAGAAATAGCTACAATAGATTATTTCTAAGCATAATTATCTTTATAGTTATTTAATTTCCATCTCCCTATTTAGGAAATTATCTTCTTTATATTAATATTACCATTTATTTCACCTCTATCTATTGTTTAGCAGTCTAATGTTTGCACCTGTCAATGAAGTAGCCACATAAAGACTAACACACATATTCCAGAGAAAATGGAATGTCAGCAGCTGACAAAACAAAATGACAGTTTAATGCAGAGTCAGAATTCAATATAAACGTGCTATAATAAAGTTGAAAGTTCAACTCAAACTGGAAAGCAAACACTCCAGTCTATGTGCTTTTTTTTTTAAATTAAAATAGAAGCTATCTTCATCAATGTAGGAATATTGTCTTTTGGAGAGATTGAATAATTATTTGCTTTACAGAAGATAGGCTTTAGCACATTCTTATCTCTAATTATTACAGAGTTGATCATTATATGAGAGTCAGAAAAATGGAACCTTGAAAATTGGAACTAATTTTTATTGTATGTGAGCTTAAACATAGTCTTTTTTAATAAACTGTGTTACAGAGGTGACTTTGTATATAGTGAAATAAATAAATACAAATGTCTTTCACATAGAAACTACCTACCTTTCTTTACTGGTTTGTTTTCCGGCTTTCTGTAGATTAATTTTTTTTAAAATTTGGGTCATTTCTTTCCTGTCAATTGGCTGGCAAAGCCTGGGACTCTTAACCCCACTGATTTCCTTGATGCATTGTTAACTCACCCTGCAGTGATCGAATTCTGCAGCCTGTGCCTGGGACAGAGAAGTGGTTCAAATGGATGTTTGAAAACAACTAGATGGAAGGATCCTGAAAAGTTCATGCTTCATGTCATTTCGGTGACCCCTACATTTTTGAGACCTAGAAAGTAACCTTGTTTTAATTGTTTTTGTTAAATTGATTTTGTGTTTCTTAGGCTGCCTCAGAACATCTTTTTTATGTGGCAGTTGTTATCAGTTGGGTTCAATTGCCCCTTCAGATGTAAGTAAAATTGGTTCAGATCCACATCCTGGGCTTTGAGACAGCCTGAAGGGTGCCCCAGGTGTCCCCAGATACCCACGTCAGTTACATCTCATTCTCTTCTCTGTGTCTTCTTCTTCCACAGGACTAGGCCAGTGTCTGAGTCTCGTTGTTCTCTGCTTGACATCCCTGTTCACGTTTTGTTTAGTCACACTCTGAATTCAGTCCAATTCTGTAATTTCTAATAGAGCTTCCCCCTCACATGACTCCTTTGTAAGTTCGAGGGGGGATGAAGAAGTTAAATGACAGGGACTGTGGACATTGCCCTGATGCCATTTCACATTGCATACTGGGTATCACCGCTTGGCACTGGTTACCTGCAGCTTCACCACACGCTAGTACCCCACCCTCATGGTCCTTCTTTCCTCTGTCTCTGTCCCCAGCCCACACTTCTGATTGCCTGCAGGAGTTTTTATTCTGCAGAGTAAAATTCCTATTCCTTGTCAGGCTTTAGGCACTCCTTGGCAAAGCCCATACCAGTGAGGTGGGCAACAGATCTAGGGCCTTTCAGATTATAAAACCTACTCAGGAAGGTATTAGTGGTAATAAGGAGTGCCTTTCCCTGCCTATTGTGTAGGAATATAGGCCTAGCTAGCTGAGCAGGTTTTTTTTTTTTTGTATTTTTTGTATTCAGTATATTTTTTTCATTGCTATCTGCTCTCCTTGCCATGAGAGCGGCATAGTAGTTAAAATTCACCTAATTATCATTTAAAATAAATTATAACTTTTTAAGCTTGTGACTTCATTAGGTAATAACTTTCTACTTCATAAAAACTGTGTAATGGTAAGATTTGACCAATATGTAACAACAGAGTAATGAATTAAAAAATAAATAGAGGTAAACTCTAATTATCCAATTGCAAAATGCAATGTGTAAATGCTACCTTAAGAGATAGATGAGGCCATGAAGGCCCCCACAGGACAATGGTTGACATATTTAAGTGAAAGTTAACTTTTGGGGGCCTCCCTGGTGGCGCAGTGGTTGAGCGCTGCGCTGTGGAGCTGCCAGCAGCGGTGATGCGTGTTCGACGCCCTGGCCGGGGAGAATCCCACAGGGTGCAGCAGACCTCTCCTGCCCCGCCCGCTGCTCCCCTCAGCAGTGTATTTCTGATCTGCCTGTTCTGCTCCCCACTCTGTCTCTGGTGAACCCTCTCCCCGCCCCATGCCTCTGGCCTGTACCCCAGCTTGTATGTATAAATAAATAAATCTTTAAAAAAAATAGTTCTATAAGAAAGTTACCCTTTTGAAGCTGCAAAAATCACACATCTTTATACATTGATTTGAAATGATAATGTTCATTTTATTTTCTTGCTAGCAAAGATATTTAAGCCCTGTACAAATGGAAGAAGAAAAGAGTATTTCTCTATCAGTACCTCAGGTACAATTAATTATTACTAATATAATTATTATTAACCTAACTATTGTTTCTACTGATGCTGTCTATTCTTATAAAATAGTAATGGTTTTGACAGTTTGTTGAGAATCAGTCTTACATAGAGTCAGACAACCTGATTGCCTAGATAGTATGATTCTCAAATGTATGTCTGCTGCAACCAAAGACATTTCTTTCATTAGTGACATTGCTGTAATTCCACAGCTTTTGTTTAACTTTGTCCCCTTGTAATATAAACAGTACTGAGAAATGGCATAATGCTTTAGAGTGATTGAGCTGTTCAGATCTTTTCTTGAGACTTTTTAATAAAGGGAAATAGAATTACTGGGCGCCGCTTCCACCTGCAATGAAGAACTCAGCTGGTCACAGTAGAGAAGGAAAATGATTTATGAAAAGGGATACCTGGTAGGGGGAGGGATGATGAGGATAAATTGTGGTTGCTTTGTAGCATTGTGTTGATTTGGCTCCCTTTAATGAATTAGGAAACAGCGTCATGGGATTTGAATTCTTCCAAGTTATGAGAATTTGCAACTGAACTCATTTCCCTCAAGTTATTGTTGATAATAGCTAAGGTTTGCATACTATTTAATGTAAATAACTTTTCAGACTTATGAAAGACATAGAGCACATTGTTCATGCAATTAACTTTGTGATGTATTTTCTATTGAAAGCCTGAAGAACACAATGCTTTGAAGAAGCAAATAGAAACGTTGAAAGCTAAATTAGAGAATGAGAAAAAGAAGGCAGAAAGGTATGTGAACAATAATTCATCATCATTCATTTGTAACTACTACAGTATTTAACTATTTGTAAATGTATTACAGGTTTAGGAGGGAGTCAGACCGAATTAGCAAACTCTGGGAAAAGAAATTCTATATTCTCAGGAACAGGTATAGTGTGATGATATATATAAATTCCATTTATAAGAATGTGACTAATTATCTTTTAAGGAAATTGGGTCTCTTGCATTTTCTTTACATATTATATAAATACCCTCATGTACTTTTAACAAATGTAAAAATTTGATCTATAATAGAAGAGGCACTTAAAAGAAAAAATAGTGCAAGTCTGTTTCCTTTCTTATCACAAAGTTATAACCTTAAAGAACCAACAGAATAGACAGATACTCTCTCTTATTGCCTGATTTGGTCAGATCTACATCACTGCTTTCCTCCAAAGGGCTATGAAAATTTTTCCCTACTCATTTGCACAGGATAATATTTAACAGATCTGTCTTTGCAGAATTGCTTTATATGCTCTAGCCTCTACCTTTTTCTAGACAAAATAGCACCAACACATTAATTCTCAGATCCATTTTTCACTCACATATCATTTTAATTTCTCTTCTCTATATTATCTTTCTCCTTTTAAAAATGAAGACGGTGAATTTATGATACTTTGAAAAATAAAAGCAATGCCAAGTGAAGTAAATGCCTTTATTGGTCCTAAAATGTAACATTAAAAGCCTATATGCTATTATCTTGTTTCCTGCCACAATTCCCCCTTTGTCACATGTTGCAAATTCCTTTACAAGAATATCTCACAATCAAGTATCAATCAAGACATGATAGATTACATGTTGATCTGAAGTCATAAGTCGAGTGTAAAGCTCACGCATAACTTCATGGGATGCCCTACATTTGCACTGCGTTTCAGAATGCATAGTGTATGTGTAAAACTCTATATACACTGCAGTCCCTGATGGCACATGGAAAATTCACATTACAGAAACATCACCAGATGGTGATCTCTCCTCCTGGTGTAAAATGTTCTGCTTTGCATTCCTGCTTGTGTTCATCTGTAACGATAAAGAAAGAATATAGATGTGGGTGGAACAAGAGAATACAAACAAAGGAAAATTAAATTAGGCACTTAATTTCTTTTCATCCCACATGGATTTTGGATTGTCTCTGAAACAGAATAGAATGTCTTTTCTTACTTATTTTTGTGAGCTTCATTTTCATCCTTACTATTTATTTTGTATATGTCCCTATGGGGTTCATCTTATACTTCAGTGACCATTTACAAGAGTATCTCAGTTTTACTTTAAGTTGATATGCTGTAAATCAAGACACTAACACCATAATCATCATTTTGGTCTCTGCAGACTTTATATTGATACCTAAATATTTAGGACAGCAGGAAGTATTATTACTTCTGTGTCTATATACACTGTGTATGTTTTCTTATTTAATCGACTGACTAACTGGGACATAATGCATTGTGTCTCTCTGGTTCGATTGCATCACCAAGTATTAATACAAGGTGATGTATGCAACAAGAGAGTGTATCTATCCAGATACTGCATCATGATGCAGTGTGAAGATTAATTATATAGTTGAAGGCTTGTGTGCTAAAAGTAAATTTATTTCACTGTAATTGAACTTAGAATAGGAGCACTCATTTTTGTTTAGTAGAGGAAAAAATTTCACCTTAACCAGGGAAGATAATAGTCCAATCCAATAATTTCTTAACCAATTTATGATTGATATTCAGTCCCAACCCAATTAAAAGCTTCATCTCCAACCTTCTTTTCCATTTCTGCTGAGTTAGCCCTAGTTCCAGGAAGATTGAATGTAAGAATTGCTGAAAAGGATAGAAATTTGCCCTTCCTTTTAGCATGGCATGCCTGGCACAGCTGCTGATGTCATCATTGTCATTTCTCTGCACACAAATGGTGCACAGGTTTAGGACATCGTGGTTGTTACATAGTTGATGTCAGAATGATGCAAAATGATGACCAACTCAACCCCTTAAGTTGGTCCACATGCATCTATCTGAGCCTTGTTCTTGTGAGCTCCTGGCACACTCCTGGGGGTGACAGGACTCACTTTTACTCAACATATTTCCCAATTTATAGACAATTGACCTCTCTCTCTCTCTCTTTCTCTCTCTCTTTCTCTTTCTCTCTCTCTCAACCTCTCTCTCTATATATACCCCTCTCGCTCATTCTCAGCTCAACTTGTTGCAGTTTTTGATGGTATACCAGTGTCAAAAACCTTGTAGGTCTCCCATGTATGTGATGGGGAGTCACTGCATTAGACAGGAAGCTTCTCCATGGTTAATCCAATCTCTACTTTGAACTTATGCTGAAATGACTGATGAAGTCCAGGAATCACACATGTAATTCCTTTGAAGAGCTTCCCTGTGACTGAATATTTAGTTCTCATTTTGTTCATTCCTAGTTGCTAACTAAAGGTTGTCCAGTATACTTTTGACTGTTTCTCCAGAGCATGCTTTCCTAATAATGACTGAATTTCCTAATTTTAGCATCATTTGAAATCTGAATAGACTAAGAATTTTCCAAAGTTTTAGTATTTGTTCTATTTCGATATATCATAATACTTGTTTTTCATACTTAATTTCCTTTTTTAATTAATTTATTTTCAACTGAGGTGACACAGAATCAATGGAAGCCCTTTCCAGTTTACTGCTATGTTCTTTTAATGTCATCTTTGATGACACACTTGACAATAAAATATCCCAGGATCCTCTTTTACATTTATTGTTAGACCTAAAAGTAGCTATTTCTGAAACATGCCACTACTTCATTTTATGGAGAAATATTTGTAAAACCACAGTCTGGACCCTGCAGTTGCTCACTGATTTTATTCCCTGCCATTTCAGGGCTGAAAAATATATAAATTTTAAATAAAAGAAGTAATATTAGTATTTAAAATTTTTACTGGTGTACAACTCTTTTCTCCTATACTGAAAATTCTAGTTCCTCACTACATGAACATAATACTGATTTGCTTTTACTATGAACTCTATGTATTTAATTTTACTTCCTTTATTTATTTCAGCTTTCATGTTCTTAAGAATGAGATGTTTACTAGGCACACATTGTACCGCCAGTTTGCAGTGCTTGCTGAGACGTCCTTCAATTATACAGTAAGTACAATCGTATTCTAGTGCTTTCTATCTATTTGGTAATATCTGTACCTGTCTTTGAAAACTATTTGGGAGAGTCTTATATGAGGTTATATTTGGCCCTCACTGTGGTTATAGCCTTTTGATCCAAGGGTTACAATGTGACAAATACTTGTTCAACTGCAAACTTTAGGTAAACCCTGGGTTCCTGAATCATAAGAACCTTTGACAACTCCTGCAGTCATTAAGTCTGACAAAAGCCTTATAGGTGAATAATAGTTCCAGGATGGAAGTCCTAGGTTTCCATCTTCTCTTAGTCTTAGGCCTGAGCAGTCTTGATTTTTTTCATCAGCTATGGCTACTTTTAAAAATATAGGAAGTGGAATTCTTTTTTATTTAATTTTTATTTTAATTTGGGGGTTACATTTTTGCTTTTTCATGTGTGTATAAATTCTACTCCCCCTCCACCATAAGAATTGTTCAATATCACTTATTATAAGAGAAATGGAAATCAAAACTACAATGAGATATTATCTCACCTCTGAGAAAAGTGGAATTCTTACTTGGATATAAAGTCCGCTCTTATATTTTATTTACTAGTAATCTGTTCCTATTACATCCGTAATTCCTTTGTATTTGTCTCACTCTGTTCTCTTCCAAAGATTTGCCTATATCTCTTATATTGATATATATTATATTCTGTTGTTGGAGCAAAACAGGTATTTTCATCTAGATCTCATAGTAGATCATTTTTTAAAGTATATACTTTTTCTTCAGGATACTTTTTCTGATTCTACAGGTTTTTTTATAGCCCTGTTTTATCAACTCTTTTCTCAACTTTGACATATGAAATCTGTGAAGCCCAGTGTTGTCAACTGTACTCTCTTGTGTATTACCCAATCTCCTTTGCAAGTTTATAGCTGGAAAGCAGGTTGATGTACACAATACCTATTCCTGACCCCAATTTTTCAGCCCTGCCATAAATAGGTAGCATTTTCTCCTATACCTACTCCTTTACCAAGTTATAAAACAATGGAGTGCATTTAAACTTAAATTCCCAGCATTCATACATTTAACACCGGCTTCTATTACCATTTTCATAAAAGACTTTAAGATAGTGAAGGGAAGAGCCATATGGGTATCTAAGAGGAGAATTTTTCTGGGCAGGAAAGGCCCATTGAAAACTGTAGGATAGAAGTATACCTGGTTTGTTGGAGAAACAAGGCATCCAGTGTGGCTAGAACAGTAGTAAAAAGAGAAAATGGTAATAAATGTAGTC
The DNA here is from genome assembly GCA_004024925.1 of Scalopus aquaticus. NCBI lineage: Eukaryota > Metazoa > Chordata > Mammalia > Eulipotyphla > Talpidae > Scalopus > Scalopus aquaticus. The sequence continues at coordinate 92,529 of PVIJ01006154.1, forward strand.
AAGGGAATGATAGGACTTTGATTTATTTTACTTAGTAAAACTGGGAACCTTTGAGAGTTTTGAGCAGACCAATAAGATAACTTCACCATTTTAAAGGGACAAATCTGGCAGTGGTGAAGGGCAGGAGCTGGGGAAAGAAGCAATTTAGGGAGCTATTGAAATTGCTGGTGCGAGATGGTGATATAGCTTGAACCACCTTGGGCAAAGTAGGAAAGAAACATGCCAGGAACACTATGTAGCATGATGTACTTTGCAGTGCTAGAGTTTAACTAAACAGCAAGATGGACAGGTCTTAAAGCAAACAGTGCTTAGTGGAAGCACATAGTATTTAGTGAAAAGAGTGGGGAAAACACAAACTATACTATTTTTTACATTAATCTAGTATGTTCTCAATACTAGTTCAAGATTTTATGTCTGTAAAAGAAAAAAGTGATATCGTTTATATTGTGATCCTTTATCTGTTATAAGATATATGCCATTTTTAGGAATGCTAAAATATCAGATTATGTCTTAAAGTCAATGAAATAGGCTATCACACAATCAATGCCATTAGCATAAGTTAAAATATATGCACAAAAAGTACATTTTTGCAAGAACATATTTAAAGTATTTAAAATAAAAATATGTAAATAGCTCTTTGGAGAAGAACAAAGGGCAATCAAAGTGGGTTGGGGTGATAGAAATTGTGTACACACACATGTATGCATACATATATACATATTTACATATATAATAAGCCAATGAGATAGAAATCTCAGAATAGGGAAAAATCCACACTTATCCTCAGGGTACAACCATGAACCTCAGACTTCTTTTTATCAACATGCTTATCTTTGGTCCTTTTCGCTTGGTCATCTTTCAGATCGTATTTGCAATATACAATATACAGTATTAAGTGACAATTCTGTTGTCAGTACACTGCTGTGTCTAAACTCCTAGAAGAGATACTCTTGGTTTTTTACCATCCAGCACTTGGGGATCAGGAAATTATGGCTGGGACTTCTCAGTGCTAGGAGGTGCAGGAAAAGTCCTGACCTGTAATAAATAGCAAATTCCAAATGGGATGAGAATAATAAAAGGTAAGTAGAGTCCAGAGAGACATCAAAGAAAATATTTTCCTTGAATTTTTTTTTTCTCTAACTGCTCATACTAAGTAAGCAGTCTATTCCATGGGTTTTAAGGAAAGGGCTTCTTTCGCCATATTTGAGCAAGAAAGTGCATAGTTTTCATAAGGGTGCACTAAGGGCTGAAGAAGAGTCTACATCCATTTGATTTTATAGTGATTTCCCCTTAATAAAACAGTATGTGCCTTTTATGTTTTTCAGAAGGCAAAACCTTTAATTGTGCAGTCCAAAACGAACTTGATGACAGGTAGTTCTTCTTCTGGGAATGAATATAATACAGTTTTGGTAAGTAGATTATTTTTTCCCTGTACACATTTTATCAATCAGTATTATTCAGCCCTCACTAATGAAACATTTTGGATTACCTGCAGTCTGAAAACAAGTACATGGACATGATCAATAAACAGCTGTCCTTTCCACCTTTGGGAAAATGTAAGAGTTTTTCTTGTTGGATAAAATTTCATGCACAGAATCGATATTTAGTCTAGATTAACTTTATTCTGGGTGCCTGCATAGTTTATTTCATTCAGTTCATAAAACTAATACACAGATATGTTGAATAAAAGTATGTAATATGTATTTCTGAAGATTGATCACTGAATGTTGACCAATTCATTTAAATAATGAGTACTGAATAATGAATAATGAATACTAATGATTAATTCAATTAATTTAGTCATACTTCAAAAATAGAAATTGTCTTAGTTAGAATCCTGTGTTAGTTAAACTGCCTTAATACTCTTGTTAAATTCTTATTTTTCTAGTGTAAGAATTGGAAAATAAGTAGGACTACTTCTGGTACACTTTATCGCCCATTAGTCCTTAACGGACTTCAAATTGAATTCTCTTGAATTTGGAAATACATTTTGTCCGTAAGTTTCCACAAGTCTTTAGAAAATAGCTGTGCTTGCTTTTCCCTGGATTTGAAAACCAAAATAGCCTACTTATCACTTCTTCCAAAATTTTCCACCTTAAAAGTAGTTCAGGTGACAATGTTGAGGGGCAAAGTGATTAGGTGAATTTAAAGAAATTCAACATTTAAAAACTTATTAATAAACTCTAATAAACACACTGAATTAACAAAAAATGGCATTACTATTGATGATAACCAAATAGTGTCAGTAAACTCTGTGTTTCGTGTCTGGGAAAGTTTAAATGTATACTCTTATAATGAATCTTTATGCAATAGAGAAGTGTGTATATTCTAAAATCTATTGTTTAATCTTCTACTATTTAAATTGAGCTTCAGGCCTCCCTGATGGTGCAGGGGTTAAGCACTGCGCTGTGGCACTGTCAGCAGCTGCGACGTGAGTTTGATGCCCAGCCAGGGAGATTCCCACATGGCGCAGCAGACCTCTCCTGCCTCGCCCGCTGCTCCCCTCAGCAGTGTATTTCCGTCGATCTGCCTGTTCTGCTCCCCACTCTGTCTCTGGTGAACCCTCTCGCCACCCCACATCTCTGGCCTGTACCCCAGCTTGTATGCATAAATTAAAAAAAAATCTTTTTTTTTTCTTTTTTCCATTTTTTTATTGTTATTTGTGTCTTTTACATTTTGTATTCCCCTTGGGCAGCCCACCACCAATTCACCCGTGATCCATCTCCATGGTCCCCTGTATTCTCCTCTCTTCCATTTTGTGCCCTTATCCTCCCCTCCCCCCTCCCCCACCGCTGAGTGTCTCTCTCCCACCCGGCCTCCCTATAGTCC